>JAKGSA010001115.1:24087-104457 GCA_033558755.1 Philaethria dido | reverse complement strand
CTAGTATATAATAATTTATACTATATGTTGTCAGGGTCTGGGCGTGGCGGGCGCGGTGGCGGCGCTGGCGGCAACACTGCTGGCGCTACGAGGCGGGTGCGCGCGGCGCGGCTCGCGGCGTTCTGCTCCGTCGGCGTCCGCGTCGGCGCCCGCCTCGCTCGCCGCCTACCGCGCCGTGCCGCAGCCCGCGCGCGACCACGCCTTATAGTGACCACCGCCACCACCACTACCACCACCAGTGACCCAGTGACGCTAGTGCCGCTAGTGACGCTAGTGACGTTTTAACGCTACCCCCCAATGTTTTTGATACTCCCACTGTGTCTTTCAATATGTGTTGATTTTTTTTTTAAGTTCGGTGTTGTGTTCTGTGAAGATTCAATTTTTCTTTTTTGTACCTGATCTTAATTTAAATTAACGATTGGATTGATATTTGGTGTAAATTAGTAATATATTGGAAATTGGCACAAATGTTTTTAAAGTGTTTCTTAGTTGCATTGGTGTCTTGATAGCTGTTAGCTACGGACCTGAGGTCTTGAATTGATGTAATATAAATATAGAAGTCTCTAGAAGTGACTATATGTTAGGACCAGCGAGCACTGAATGATTTCTTTTTTTATTAGTGACTCATTTTGTATAGAGATAGAGATGTGATGGTTTTGTTAATAAATGTAAATTTAAAGATTTTCATGAGTTATATTTATTAGAAACAATTATTTTAACATTTTTACTTGCCTTTTATGTAAATTATTAACTTGAAAGTAAATTATTTTACAATTAAACTGCCAATTTAGTCTTATTCAATTAAATTATATATACATTGCAGTTGTATATTTATATTTTTTTTAAATAAATGATTGTGCACACATTTATTAATAAAGCCGTTACAATCTATAAATGTTTGGACTAAGCGAGTTGGAGTTTGTCTAATACTGCCACTAGAGTTCGCCGTGATCACGTCCATTTCTTTACTATAGTGTGGCAAAATAGATTGTATATTGAAATGTATGAGTTTTTTTATATAAGGTATATATTTTGTATGTTTTGTGCGGATACTGTGGGTATAAGTGATGTTTTAATTTTATTAACTTGATTTTGTCATAAAATAGAGAGAATGGAGTGTCTTAACACTACATTCTCTACTATCTACTGCACTTTGTCTGTTTTTAAAATATTAAGTAGTATGTAACTGAAATTAAACCGAATGAATTTAACACCGCGCTTTTTCTTATCAGTGGTGGTCGTAGTAAGTATATGTACTTGATGTAAAAAAGATGTACAGTTTTCTAGTCATTCATTAATGAATTCTGTTTTTTGTTATTTAAGTACTTTTATAACGCCTGTCGTGGCGCAGAGGCACAAGCGTGCCACTGTAAACGCGACAGGTTGTGGGTTCGATTCCCACTCCAGGAAATGCAATTTTTCATTTCCTGGGTTTGGTAACAAGGCAGAGCGTGGCGTTGAGTTCCGTCCCTCAGCACGCAATGCCTCAATCTGGCGGAAAGTGGGGAACGGATTTGTTGAAAGAGAATGGAGTGTCTTAACACTAGGTTTTCAGATTCCCTCTGCCTATAGATGCCTGCTATATGCGGGATACAGCGTGAAGTTAAAAAAAAAATACTCTTATAACTACATGTGTAATTTGCTAGACTTATTTTTATTTTGTCATTTATTTACCTTATAAATAACGCAATTCTAATGTCTATTTATATATAAAAAATATATATGCAACTTATCAACATTTTGCACTCCTATTTATTTTAATATGGTGTTAAAAAGTACCCACAGTGTTAAAATTGTACTGGGGGTGGAGAGGAGTGGGAAGGAGTGGAGTGGAGTCTAATCTATTTTGCTACACTGTTCCACGCATATTATTTTCACAAGTCTGATTTTGATGCTAGTCCATTTAGTGTTAAGTATTTATTTTATTTATTATTATTATTGTAAGATAAACAGCATTCCTTATGTAGCTTGTGCACAAATGTTTAGATTATTGCATATATTATAATTTTTACTTCATTTTGAGCTTTTTCCGGTTCCCCGTGTGAGGTTTATATATACGTACATACTTTATATTACTTGTCCCTATTAACAATGTCAAATGGTTTTGCTTTTTTTGATTTTACTCTTAAAAAAAAAAACATTTTTTTTGGTAGTTGTACTAAAAAATAATTAATTATTTAACTTATGTCAGTAACTTATCAATATATTAAAGGTAAATAGATTTTTGTTAATCATGCCTGTATATGAGAAATATATTTTCATATTTGATAATGTTAATAGGGACAAGCAATATATTGTTGCTTCAATGTAAAAGTACTACAAATCGAGAATAATGTAAAAATATTTTTATTGCAAAAATACAACCATAATCCCTTATACTTAAAATATTGTTTAAAAAAGACATCCATTGACTTCAAATTTTAAGGTACATAAGTACAACTGATATTGAATTGAATTTCATTTATACCTAATTTACTGGCTTCAAAAAAAGGAGGAATTGCGTAATACAGATTTTGAACCAATTTTGATTATTTCTTTTCTATAATATATATATATATATATATATATATATATATATATAATTAATGCTTCCGATGTGGTCCTATTTAAATTTAGTTAAGATCTGACAAGTACTTTTTTAGTATTTTAGCATTTTATTTGAAATTGGTTTCTAATATGATAAAATTTTAATTATTATTCACTTTACTCTAAAAAAGAGTAATTTTGTTTTGCGGTACTTTTGTAATGAAGCATTAATATATATTATAATATACACATTTAATAAACAAAAGGGTAATTTTGAATTGTAACCAAAGTGTTTATTGTGTTAAGAGTAACAGTAGTTTGGATCATTGTATTGTATTCATGTTTACTTACTATGTATTTTTAATACAATTATGTATGTTGAAGCTAACTTTTTTATTAAAAAAGAAATATATATATATATATATATATATATATATATATATATATATATATATATATATATTTATATTTTTTTATTTAGGCTGTAGGCAGAGAGGATGTAGTGTCTAAACACTATGTTTCTCACTTTTTGCATAATAATTGGTTATGTTTTTAGGTTTTTTGATATTTTCTTAAAGAGAGCTTAAGATTCCAAGGAAGCATTTAGTGTGAAAAAAAAATATGTTTATATTATTCTATTGTGGCCTAAGGCCTTAAGAAGTCATTCTAATATTAAAAATTCTAGACTATTTTATTTAATTTCCACAATTTCAAGTTGTTTTTTTAATATTTATGGTATTTAATTTCTTTTTTTATATATATTTGTTTTTTTTTTCTGACTCCAAAATGAGTTTTTTAATTGATTATGCTTTTTTTTAATGTGTGTATACATAACTTTTTAGTACATAAACCAACTTGTGATGTGACCTCATTTAAATTTCATTTTGTTTATGAGATTTTCGTAACAATGTCACTTTTTTGTGGATTTTCTTTTTTGTTGTAACAATCATAATTATTATAATAATAAAATTAGCTTCAACTCGCATAGTGTGTATATGCAATATTTATTTAAGAAAACGCTTCTATATGATAGTTTGCATTCGTACTACATTATAACATTAAGTAGTAAGTAAGAGGATTTCATATACCTGTAATTTAAGATGTTATAGGTGTAATTTTATACTGTGTAGCCGTTACTCGCCACGAGCTTACACCTTTCTACCGTTTTACTAATCTCTGACACTCGGACACTCGGTCACTAAGTCACTAAGTCACTGAGCTGACGTTGCTCCTCTACTTTTCAGTTTTCTAATACAATATACTCTAGAATGGATATTTTGTAAACATTTATATATTTATATATATATATTTTAGTAGTCATATATATGCAGTATTTATAGGCTGGCAGTAGGCCGAGTGGTCGAGTGCTTGTATGGATGTGACCGTCGTATAGCGGGATCGAATCCTGTGACTCACACAGCTGTCTTCCGACCGAGCCGCGGTCACTAGTCACTAGTCACTAGACACTGGCCACGTTTTATTTACATTATATCGTACATATCACCAAGTTGTACTCAATTATTACACAAACCCTCGTGTGTTGCTCCCTCTCTATATGTTTCTCTCGGAGAGCTCTCTTTCTACATCCCTTTCATACTTTTGATGATTACGAGTGATTATTCGATGTTTTGTATTGATTATTCAATACTAATCGATTCTATCCGATAATCGTATCGTTTAAATGTTTGTAATTTTATATTAATCTCATGTATTATGTGGAAATTTGATATTATATGTATAGATGTAGCTAGGTACAGTTCAGTGTTTGATCTTGGAGTTAAAATTAAAAAAAAAAAAACAT
Source organism: Philaethria dido (assembly GCA_033558755.1). Classification (NCBI taxonomy): domain Eukaryota; kingdom Metazoa; phylum Arthropoda; class Insecta; order Lepidoptera; family Nymphalidae; genus Philaethria; species Philaethria dido. Next base: position 100,130 of record JAKGSA010001115.1, on the reverse strand, counting down.
AGTCTAGTCTAAAGTATAGGAGAGAGTGTGTGGAGACCCTAGCTACGTCTATGAAACGCAACAAGCGGCAAGTTGGTGTTGGGACGTTATAGTTGTAACATGACCAAAACATTTCTAGACTTTTCTACTGCGTGCGTGCGTGCGTGCGTGCTTACGTGCGTGCGTGCGTACGTGCGTACTGACAACAGTCCACTTTCTCATAAAAATACGGTTTTTAATGATAGGGGTGTGTGGAGAGGGGATGCGGGGGTGGGGAGTGAGGAGGGCTAAGGGGAGTGTGGGGAGTGGGGAGGGGGTGACGCTGGCTGCAGACGCGGACGGTCCGTTACGATGAGATGATCTCGATTTAATCTGTGCGAGTATTTTAATTTTAAATTTTAATGATAATACATATATGGTTTTTATACAATTGTGTGTTTCTTTTTTCTATGCTATTTTTTTCAGTTAGTAATAGCAAGTTGGATTTTTAATACATATTTTATTTCCCTTCCATTTTCCTTATTTTTTATGATATGCTGATCTGCAATAAGTATATTTTTTTTGGCAAAAGATTTTTTTCTTAATTTTAAAAGTTTTAAGTAAAATAGTTTTAAGTAAAATAGTTTTAAGTATAAGAGATTGGTTTCGTCATTAGGTTCTTTTCTATCATGGCTATAATAATTATAAAAGATAATATTATATAGATTCCTTTAGAAATTCTAAATTTTGTTTTAAATGAAAATGTGGTGAAAGGAAATCTTAAGAGAACGGAGTGTTTCTGTATCCTGCTACGTGCCTGAAGTTAATAGTATATATATTTTCTTTTTTTTAGCTTCATGCATAATAATATATTTTTTTTAGATATTTAAAATCCATCGTGTTGCAGCGTGACAGCGTGTGATTGTAGGTTCGATTCTACGCGGACGTTATAAATATATTTAAAATAAGCAACTGTTGAGCTCCTTGGCGGCTCTTCTTAGCAATACTGCCTTCCTCGCCAGTGAGAGCTTCCGGTAGGACTGACAATACTGACATCTTTTTGTTATTTGACGATTCGAAAGTACTTGTAATAGCTTATTTGAATAAATATTTGAATAATATTTTCATCTCTGCGCTCCGGCTAACATAGGAATGCTTCTACAATGGGCATCATGTCTTAACATTATGTTCTCTCAAAAGGAAGTAGATATAAAATAACAAGATAATATCTATGTACACAGAACTGTATGTAATTACCTATTGTAGACATTTAAACGGTTTTTCATGTAAATATTTTAATCTCATCGATATGTTGCGATAATTGACATTTTATCATACATACGAATAAAATATGTACCAAGTTAATTTTTTTTAAGTGTTAGACGACACAAGTACTTGATTTTAACATTTTTAATCGACTCCAGAAAAGGAAGTTTGGGCATTGTTATCAATTCGATCGTTTTTTTTAATGTGTTACCGTAAAGCTTTTTACTGGGTGAACCAATTTTGGTGATCCTTTTTTTAAATGATAGCTAGTGCTTCTGTTGTGGTCACAGTTAAATTTGGTTAAGATAGGGTTAGTAGTTTTTGAATTATTCGTAATAATTGTACTGGTTAGTGCATTTTTTAACGTTTAATTATTAACCAATACATATAATGTTTACTTAGTAAGCAAAAATAAGATACTTTTAAAAATAATTATATATTTTTTAAATGACTATATTGGTGTTATGAACCGGATATGGAGACTCCCAAACATTCAGAGAGGAAGCGCTCGATTCTACGCAAGTACTATTTAGAAAATGATTATTTTACATCTTTTGAAGGAGTGTTTAAGGGACTGTCGATAGTAAGTATCGTTTAAAATTATTATATATATAAAAAAAAAAACAGCTTCACCCTCTTTCTCGCATAGCAGGATAGTCATAGTGATCCTAGGATCACTATGATAGATTTTCACTAGTGTAAAGTTACTCCTTTTGCGGCAATAAATGTCTCGAAACATTGCGCGTGGCAGAACTCAACGCCGCATTTTGCGTTAACAGAACGGAAAATTTAAAACAATTTAAATGTAATCAGCCAGAGCGACGGAAAATACCCGAATCTTCCGTGTACTCTGATGGCTCTCATACTACTATCTACTCTGCTATGAGAAAACATGAAAATAATTTTACTTACGTATGGCTAACGAGAGCCTATGGTTTAGTGATCAGAGATCAAAAGATGCGGGTTTGAGTCCCGCTACGGACAAATATTAAAATATGAAACATTTTCTACCAATAAGTTTTTCATAAAATTGAATTCTAATCCAAGCTGCAGTAACATGGGGAAGGGCCGCGGCAGGGAATTCCAATAACGTTTAACGCAGAACTCGTGACTGACAGCACTGAATAGTAAGTTAAAGTAGGTACTCAATGTCAGTCACACGTGACTGACAAGGCGGTGAATGTGTTAAAAATATTTTCTTTTTTTTTTTAACTTCACGCTGTGTACCGCATATAACAGGGTAGGCATAGGGAACCAGAGAACCTAGTGTTAAGACACTCCATTCTCTTTCAACAATTCTGTTCCCCACTTTCCGCCGAATTGAGGCATTGCGTGTTGAGTGGCGGAACTCAATGCCGCGCTTTGCCTTGTTACCAAACCCAAGAAATGAAAATACTAAATTTTACATTTTCCTGGAGTGGGGATCGAACCCACAACGTGCCGCATTTACAGTCGCACGCTTGTGCCTCTTTGCCACGACAGGCGTTAGTGTTAAAAATAGTTATGTTTACAATTTTTTCCAGGTAACCTGCACAGTTTCTTCCATACTATTTATTCTGGGTGGAGGCTGTTCTCTAACGGTGTCCTGGTTGGCAGGCGGTATCACTCTCGGCGCGGGCGCGTGTCTGTCTGTTATCTTTGCGGTTAACGTACTAGCGTTGGCCGCGTACGCTCCTATGACATGCTTTTTTTGTGTTAGTTTAAATATATATATTTATTATTTTATATTTGTTAAGAATTCTAGGCAATCATTGTACAGTAGGCCAGTATCTGACGATAAATATAGTTGTGACAATGTTCTGAATTCGGGCGGTAAGTAGGCAACGGAAGGTCTCGAATCTTGAATTTTTGCTTTGCGGCGTGTAAAAGCATGAAGCCGACATAATTTTTCATCTAAATATAAGCAATTAAAATGATCCAACTTTAAAAAATAAAATCCCACTTGTGGGTGTTGAACCCACAACAATCGCATTTAAAGCCAGTTACTATCAAACTATGCTACGATAAAAAAAAGAAGAGAACCACATATAATTTTAAAGTAACGTTTTATTCCTCATAGCAAAATCAAACAGAACGTGGTGTTAAGACACTCCATTCAGGACACTGGGTGCTAAGTGACGGAACTTAACGCTGTGCTTTGTTTGTACGTCTTCAGGATCTCATAGTGTCGACGGTGCTGGGTTCAATACTGTTGCTGGTGGCGGTCCTCGGCATAGTCTTCTGCAACGCCCAAAGTGTCATAGACTATGCTTATGGGGTGAGAATAATATATTTAATATGTTCTAGAAACTTTTCGTTATGTATGTATGACGTCATTTCAGTACAATTGATATACGTGGACACACGAAAACATATGTAAACACTTGATATCAACAAATGAATATAATATTTTATATGCACAAGTATGATTTCATGAGTGTATTATGTCATACATAATGTGTTCACATATGACATGTGTTCACATATGACATCATGTGTTCACATATGACATCATGTGTTCACATATGACTTCATATGTGCAAACATGATAATATCATTAGTGCACTCGCGAGCTGCTTCATAGACATCATTAAGCATTGACAAGTGTCATTATGATAGAAAAAAAATAATTAGCTGGTTTTGGCAAGATAAAGAATTGTTGTGGAATGAGTTGAACTTGACTTGAAGGCATCAAGGAAATTTCACCACTGATCGCTAAAGTACTAACAAAAAAGATATATACATATAGGTATATACATACAGGTCATGCATTATGTAAGCAAGATAAAAAAGATAACTAATTAGTTTCTTACGAGTGTTGAAACATAACGATTGTAGTGAAAATATCATTATAATAATATACGTGACTGACAGACAACATACACACCAAACTACTGCCTGTTTAAGACTTAAATTTGGCATATAGACTTCTATGGGAGTGTATGGGAATTACGAATTATAATGAGCTCTTTGATTTTCTTCGATTATTACACATATTAAATGAAACTATTTTAACCGAATTAATCGCGTATATTTTAGTATTTGAAAATACATATACGAATTAGCTTGATAAGCCCCGTGGCTTAATGGTCAGAGTACTTGGATAGTACAAGAGGCACTGGTTCGAGTGTCACTGCGTACAATTTTTTAACCGCTTTTTTTTAAATATTTTTGTTTCCTAAGTATGTTATTAACACTTTAATACTATTTATACCTGACTAACATAACGCCTGTCGTGGCGCAGAGGCACAAGCGTGCGACTGTAAACGCGATAGGTTGTGGGTTCGATTCCCACTCCAGGAAATATATTTTTTCATTTCCTGGGTTTGGTAACAAGACAAGGCGTGGTGTTGAGTTCCGCCACTCAGCACGCAATGCCTCAATTCGGCGGAAAGTGGAGAACGGAGTGTCTTAACACTAGGTTCCCTCTGCCTATAATGCTATAGGCGGGATACAGCGTGAAGCTATGTATGTATGTGCAATACTATTTACAAAAATATTTATTAAACAGCATTCTCTCTTGAAGATTGTTCTTAGTAATAATCTATGGGTACCACAAATTTGTTAAAATCTCTCTACAGAGATGCTAACAACAGAAATAAGTTATAATAGTTATAATGTAACATATTTAACGATGTCATTAAATTTAAAGTCGTTAAGACTTAAAACGTTATTTTTTGTTACAATATTGATTAATTATCTTTGAAGACACCGTGGCACAGTGGCAACGTCGGACTGTAAAGCCAATGGTTGAGAGTTCGATCATTTGAGGGAATTTAAATTATTTTTGTTCCCATTCTTTGGTGAGACAACGCAGCGTTCGAGTTTCGCCATTCAAAGACTTGAATTCTGGCATAATCCTTAAAATTATTATTATTATGTACTAACGTCTGTCGTGGCGCACAGGCATAACCGTGTTTAAACAGTGGGTTCGATTCCCACTCCAAGAAATGGAATTTTTCATTTCCTGGATTTGATCAGAAGGCAAGGTGCGGCGTTGAGTTCTGCCGCTCAGCACGCAATACCTCAATTAGCGGAATTTGGGGAACGGAGTGTTTTAACCCCAGGTTCCCTCTGCCTACCCTGCTATATGTGGGATACAGCGAGAAGCTATGTATGTATTATATATACTAACCCAGTAAAAGTTTATGTGGTAAGAATAGAATTATTTCAAGATTTCATACTTTTCTGATTCACGTGGCCCAAAGTTTGCCAATTGGCATAATAAAACGTGTTCCTATGAAAGTAGGTGTTCCACAAAACATATATTTAGTAGAGGAGATAGGGGTCTCAAATATATGCCATTTGAATCACGTGAAGAATGAAATCTTGAAGAATTACCATTAATAAAAAAATACAGTCGAATTGAGTACTTTCTCTTTTTTTGAAGTAGGCTAAATATATATTGAGTCATGCACATATTTATAAAGATGCAGGTATCGTAATTTGACCGTGAAGGTCGTTTTGCAATAACATCGTAAAATACAAAATATTAGGTATACTTATGTGAATATTAAGCAACATCTTTTTTTTTTTAACATCACGCTGTATCCCGCATATAGCAGGGTAGGCAGAGGGAACCTGAGAACCTAGTGTTAAGACACTCCGTTCTTTTTCAACAATTCCGTTCCCCACTTTCCGCCAGATTGACTCGACACGCAATGCCTCAACATCGTATTAATGTGCAATATATACCTATATGTAAAAGTGGAAAGTGGGGAACGGAGTGTTTTAACTCTAGGCTACTCTAGGTTACTCTAAGTCTGCCTACCCTGCTATATGCGGGATACAGCGTGAAGCTATGTATGTATGTTCATACGAGATAATAGGTTGATAAGTCAACTTACTTAGTATATTTATAAGGAAAATGAATAATAAAACCAAGCATCAGATACGTTAAGGTAAAACATAGTTAAATGACCCAAAAACAGAATGTTCAGATAAAGGTTATTTTTGTTTATATTTAAATATATTTGTTTGCTTTAGGCACCCCTCACTTAAACCAATGTAAGCAGAGAGAAGTGTCAAGCCTAGTGTCTCTTCACTTTCGAAATATTTTATATTGAGTGGCGGAACTCAACGCCGTGCTGCTTTTCCAGATAGAGCAGATAAGAATAATTAAAATATAACCATTCTTCTAAGCAGGGATCGAATTTGCAATCATTGCTGTTATAGTGAGACTGCAGCACTCGATAATTGCAGCTAACCTGCTCATAAATTTACAAAACAATTGACTAAAAAAAAAAAAGAAAAAAAAAGGTCAGTCGGTGAGGACACCATAGTCTTAAGATACAATTAGGTAGATTTAAGTATGCACATGTAACAAACAATAAATAAAAAAAAAGAAACAAAAGGCACGGGCAAGTGCGAGCCCGTGGATGTAATTTAACTCATAAAAAAAAAAGACTGCAGCACTACTTGTGGTGCATAGTATATGCAGTATTTATAATATATGTAGTATTAATAATATTTTCTTAATTTTTGTTTATTTCAGCCTCTTTCATTTTTAAATGGAGGGCTGGCAATAGTGAGTGCTCTCTGCACATACTTGGCAGTCACAAACAAATGGGATGCTGTATCTGGACCAACATCACACACACAACAGTCTAATGAATTGGAAGTTTAATAAGAACACTTAGAAATCTAGTTGGAGTTTATAATTTTTATATTTTTTTATAAAACAATATTAATAAAATATTTTAGATAATACACAGTTGTACTAAATTCGAGTATTACATGTTATATACACACACCATCACCACTTTATATATATATATATATATATATATATTTACTAGCTACGAGCTAGAAGTTCTATAATACTGTTCAACGCATTCAAAAATACTTTCAGGCCGAGGTTTTGTCGCTACTCCAGCTATCTCCACTCCCAGGTTCTCTATCTTATGTGCTGTTGAGTTGCCAATGGCAAAATGTGGGAGGACTGACAGCCTATTAACAAAAGTCTGGAGTTGTCTATAGATATACTCACAGCCGGAAGGACTAAAGAATATTAAGCAACTAGGGTTCACTGTATCATTTAATTTTAGTAAATTACTCCTTAAATGTTCATTTTCCTTAGTTTCATATACTGTTAAAGCGTCAACGGTAATATTTTTAGCTGATAAAGTATTGGGTAATGTTTCTGACCTCAAATTGCCGCAGGGAAAGAGGAATTTGGTCTCAGAGTTTTCTGTTACTATGAGAGTTGCTAAGTTTTCAGCATTGCCAGTATCACTGCCTATAGCTTCTAAGCCAAGTAATAATTTTATTTTTTCTTTACTAGCTTCACCTACTGTATATATTTTCTTTGTAGTCCAAATATCAAGTTTTGAAGGAGCCCAGCATTTAGAAACAGCTTCTATAGCCCTCGGACTGGTAAGTATAAGGCCATTATAATCTTTCCTCAGCAATTTCTCGTTCAATTCTTGTAAGTTAACAAATTCAAACTGTAGTGGTTCCACAAATATAGTTTCATACTTGCCACTGAAAGCCTGCTCATAGTCCTCTGACACACTTTTAAATAATACAACTTTCTTCATGTTTATGTATTTTACTTTACAAACTACATCAATTACGCGTCCTTTGTTCACAGCTCACTACATAACAATGTTGACCCTGAAAATATAAGGAACAAATAAGAATAATATGTACTAATGGAATTTTTATGAGTTGCTAATATTTGTTTAATACTAAAAAATAATAATTACCTGTTCTATTCAAACAAAGACTATAAATAGTGAGTCTGGCTCTTGTAGGTATAATTAAAGGATAAAATAATTATTGTTTTCTTACTTCAAAGTTATTGTGATTTTTTATATGAATAAGTATTGACTTTGATCGTGAAGTTACACTTTCACTGACAGCTGATGTAATTTCTGACACCGATGACAGCTGATTCAAGGTCATTGTATTTGACAGTGACAGTTCGGATAGTTTGCAAAATATATGCCATAGACAATTAAGTTATTCGAAAAGTTATAAATTATTCGAACTGTAAAGTTGATACATAAAATAAATTGAGTATTATAATTAATGCTTAGTACATTGTATTATCAAAGCTATTATATATGGAATATTGGTTGAATTAGTAATAGAATACTATCTGGCTTTTCTTATAGTTTGTTCTTTTAATTGAGTAACACTTACTTATAATTTTCTAATCCACAGCATATAATAGTACAATTTATGTCATACTTATTGTAATTTTTTTTTCTGGCTCAATAAATAAAAAAAAGAAATGATTTAAATTTACAAATACATGTACAAAAAAAAACATATATTAGCATATAGCCCAAGAACCTTCCATTAACATATCCAAATGGCTAACTTTAAAAATGTTATGTCCCATTTTACTTCGGCGAATTTTTGATACTACATATTATGTTACGATGTAATAATATTCGATGTCAGTCAATAATCTGACCTCATTAAATGACTCATAATAAACATTGAATCAAAAATGTTAATTATGAGGCATTTGAGATAACTGTACCATTTAATTTTTCCTTTCAAACAATCAGTTTTTTATTCATTATTGCTTATACAAGGCAGAAGGAATATATATCACAATGTACTACCAGCACCACACGTAGTATTTCCTTGAAACACAGTTGTTGTGCCAATCTAAATAAAAAAGAACCATAAAAACTATAAAAAAGAAAATATTTTAAATAGAAACATTATACCAAATGGGATTCGAATTCACAACAACGCTACAGCAGCCGCACTTACAGAAAATTCTAGAATAAAATCTTGAACTGAAAAGTCTTTTGTTTTAATCTACGAGAATAATCGCCACGTCTGAACTTTAACTATATTTCTACGCGCCTCGCTTTCACAGATAAAGAAAGGAATGAACAAAGTTTATTTTTTCTTTCTTTTCTACAGGTAAGACATTCTTTAAATTGTAATTATAGATATCGAAAAATAATAAATTCCAAAACAATATAATACCTAATATTATAAATATTATTTGTTGCATTTTATAAGAACAATGAATATAGTATAAACAGAGTTGTTGGCATTATTTTCTTTTTTAAAGAAAAAAAAATCAATTGAAAAAGAAAAAATATCAACAAAACAAATCATAAAATAATAAATAAATAAATAAACAGTGAATGTTGGTTGAAAGTATAATGCTTATTATATATCTTACTGAATAAAAGAAAAAAATGCTTAACTTTTATTCGTATAGCAGATTAGTCAGACAGAACGTAGTGTCACTAGGAAGACACTCCGTTCGTTCAGACATTATGTTTCGAGGGTAACATATTGTGCATAATTTTACTTTACCAACTATGTGAAGATTTATACGCTTTCCATTTCTTTTTTTACAGTATATGTTTTTTCGGTTGTAGGAGGTTTGGCCTCCGACTGGCTCGCGCAAGCGTCTAACGAACCGCCAAATATCTAATGTAGTGTTTCGGTTCGATGGCATGTAAGCCAGGATGTCCCTATTCCCACCAATCCTTTCCCCAGGATGTGGTGGATCCGACGGCGAACAGCCGCGGCCAATTTTATTTCCATTATGGCCAATTTTATTTCCTCCCCCTCCCATCTGAACACTACGTCGGCAAATCATTTACAACTTAACTGGTGTTGTAGATGTCTATGGGCGAAGGACCACTTACCATCAGGTGGTCCTTCTGCTCGTTTGCCATCCTTCATCAATAAAAAAGGCTCGATTTTTTATGTACATTGCCTTTTAGAAACAGCGATTTTCTTACTTTTAATGATTTGTAACATGGTACAAAGAAAACTTTGTGTGCGCACCGTCCGCCGTCCGCGTCCCTTCGCGTTTAATTAAAATGTATCGCTGTTTGCTTCTTCCCCGCCTACTTTGTGTTTCACAATTTTTATATTACCTGTCCCTTATATTAAATTATTTTGTTTTAAAAGATAAACTTCCATAATTATATTTATTTGAGAAAATGAATATATTAATAAAATTATTATCATTAGGAGCTTTATACGTTTTTTTGGAGTTTTCAGCTTTTTCCTCTAGGAGAGAGTCGCAGAGAGATTGTGTGATTGGCTAGCGTGAATACGTTGATAAGTAGACATCTAGACCGATATATATTCAATATTTATTGATATTAAAATTGTTTTATTTTTTTCAGCTTCAATCTTTTTTCTCCTTTAGCAAGGTCGTCTAACGCCTGTCGTGACGCAGAGGCACAAGTGTGCGACTGTAAATGCGACAGGTTGTGGGTTCGATTCCCACTCCAGGAAATGTAAAAGCTTAGTATTTTCATTTATTGAGTTTGGTAACAAGGCAAAGCGCGGCGTTAAATTCCGTCACTCAGCACGCAATGCCTCAATTCGGCGGAAAGTGGGGAATGGAGTGTCTTAACACTAAGTACTAAGGTTCCCTCTGCCTACCCTGCTATATGCGGGATACAAAAAGGTCAACCAGAGAGAATCTCGTGTTAAAACACTCCGTTCTCCACTTTCCTTCCGAAACCGAGACATTATGTTTTTAATGGCGGAATTCTTCACACTTTGGTTGACTAGAGTAAAGAATAAACAATAATTTCAACATTATCATTGTCCCGAGCGAGAATAGAACCCACAACCAATCACATACAGTCAGGCACTATCCCACTGCACCACAATGGTCTTAGCTAGCTTAGTTATTTAAGTAAAAATATAAATATGTTAAGTCGTTTAAGTGATTAGGCGGGCACAGTAGAGGCATTGTTGCCTGTGGCGGACAGGCGTCGTTAGGCTCAGGACTGATGACAGTGGGAAGGTGCTCCACGACATTCGCTAAGCTATACTTTATTTACTGGACACAAATGACGGATGTGAATAAGTGGATAACTCGAAAATTCATACGTAATTTTAGAGCAGGTACTGTCAGTTTTAAATTTTATGTGGATAATATGTTTTTTATCTATATATAAATGAGGTGAGTGCAGATGTTTCTGCATACGTTGTTACGTAAGTCCGGATTTTCAGATTTTCCAGGAAGGAGAAAAGCAACACGCATCTTACCTTTCTAAGCTAGTTTAATCGAATTTTTACATTTTTTGTAACTTATGTTGTTTCTGCACTCACCGATTTAAATACGTGAAGCAAAAACTATTACTCCTTTTTACGAAAATTACGCGGACGAAGGAGCATGAAACTTTGCACACTTATAATTTATATAGCGAAAGAGTGCAGAATGATAATATCTTTTTAAAATAATGCATAAAAATATATTAAATTAATAAAATAAATGTTACACACAGGAAATAAAAATACTAAATATTATTTAAAATTTTCATTTCCTGGAGTGGGAATCGAACCCACAACCTATCGCGTTTACAGATGCACGCCTGTGCTTCTACGCCACGACAAGCGTTTTTTTTTTCATTTATTTAAATTTACTTTGGTAACAAATCTATGCGTCAAGGCAAAAAAAAATATGCGAATCTATACATTTTAATTATTGTTAACATATTATATTACATTAATGGAGAACGGAGTATTTCCACACTAGGTTCTCTCTGACTACCCTACTATGCAGGAAAAAGTATTAAACTAAAGTAAAAAACCAAATTACAATTTTAAATACATGACGAAAAAATCCCCAACGCCCAATTGTAGTACTTGTGGCGTCCTAGAAGATGTGCATTATATTTTAGTGGAATGTGCATGAAACGAAGCCTTGCGAAATTCTTTAGTTGAAAACTTTAATTTAAATCTAAAACATGGCGGCGGATTTCACTGCATTCTTGCTAATCCTGTTACAATACAAGCTAAATTAGTATTTGATGCAACCAACAAGCTATGTAAATAGGACATAAGTTATTTTGTGATACGATGGGTCTGGCATAATCTCCGGAGATTAAAGACCTGTATAATTTTCCAAAAATAAAAAAAAAATAAGTAAATAGCTTAGCTATCAGTGGATGATAGAAAAACCTAAGCGATACTCGGCGAAGACGAAGGCAAAGGGACACAAAATGGAGTCGTTTCGCAAATTTTACGCTTCTATACATTTAATTAATACAAAAGAAGTCTTTATGCTTTGACTTTTCTAGTATTACGACGATGTTATATAATTAAGCTTGAAATAAACTTTTTTGATCTCATTTAAATACTAACTTGTTACTGGTGTTGTAAGAATTCATTATTTCTTTTTGTTTTGGAAAGCGCGGCGTTGAGTTCTGCTATTTAATATGCAATGGATCGAAATCATGGGAAAAGTGAACGTGTGTCTTGACACTAGAAAGACTCTGCTATCGGAGTAAAGCATGAAGCTTCTTTTTTGTTACGAAGAGTTTAGAGAGTACTAAATAATCACAATAAAAGTTCTAAATATAATTTGTATGTTTGTTTTATTTATATTGATATTATATAAATCATAATGCTTGCGTGTACTTAATGACTATCGTGGCGCAGAGGCACAAGCGTGCGACTGTAAACGCGACAGGTTGTGGGTTCGATTCCCACTCCAGGAAATGGAATTATCGAGTTCCTGGGTTTGGTAAAAAGGCGTTGAATTCCGCCACTCAGTACGCAATGCCTCAATTCGGCGGAAAGTGGGGAACGGAGTGTCTTAACACTAGGTTCTCAGATTTCCTCTGCCTACCCTGCTATATGCGGGATACAGCGTGAAGTAAGTGAAGAATAGAGTGTCTAGACACTACGCTTTCTCTGATTACCTTGATATGCGGCATAAAGCGTAAAGCTGAAACAATACAATAATGTATACAAAGTATTATGTAAATGCATAAGTTTAAATCAAAATGCTATTTAGCTGAATATGTTATGAGGTAATTTTTAATGGAGAAGAGATAAAAAGTGGTTTTAGCTGGAGTCCACTTTACTATTAACCCATACTCGCTTGTTGGCCTTGAGGCCTGTCGTGGCGCAGATGTACAAGCATGCGACTGTAAACGTGACAGGTTGTGGGTTAGACTCTCACTCCTGGAAATGAAAATATATTATAATAATAAATATTTTCATTTCCTAGCACTGATAACAAGGCAAACGTTCCGTTTAGTTCCACCTCTCAGTACGCAATGCCTCAATTTGGCAGAAAGTGGGAAACGTATGTATTATGAGAATAGAGTGTCCTAGCCTGTCCGTGTGTGGGATACAGCGTGAAGCTAAAAAAATGATACTTTGATTTGAAAAAAAAACTAAAATTATTTACTAAGATATACCTAACATTAAAGATTTATTTCAATTTAAAAAACAACATGTTTAATACAATATAATTCGCAGCCTCACACATTTTACTCCCAGCATAACAGAGTAACCTGAGAACTCCAGTGTTAGGACACACTCCATTCTTCTCCTGAATTATTAGCCCCGAGTAGTCTTTCGGGGCTACTAATTCAGGTGTATCTAAATTATTTGTTGGGGAGTCTAAATTATTTAACTCAGCGCTTATAAACAATGCGTGGTGTCGAGTTTTCTGACTTAAAGTTATTACTTTAAGTCAGGAAACTCAACACCACGCATTGTCTTTTAGAGCGCTGAATTAAAAATAATTTAGATATAATCCTTCCTGTGGGAAACGGAAATGTTAAAAGAGAACGGAGTGTCTTAACACTAGGTTCTCAGGTTCCCTCTAATTACCCTGCCTATATGCGGGATACAGCGTGAAGTTATAAAAAAAGGAATCCCACGAGCGGAAATCGAACCCACAACCAATCGCGTTTACAGTCAGACCTCAATATAAAATAATGATGAATAAAAAGTAGTTAAACGTAACAATAGTTAATCCTCAGTCCACTAACTGTCTAACTTGCGAAGTCCGGAGTTACCGGCCATACTAGACTACCAGCTTACGTCGCATTTAGATGGTATAAATCGAAATCACAAAAACTTTTGATACACTGCATTTAACTTCCACTGAGCTTTGTTACTACTGGATTATGGAAATTAGACTACAAATTGTATATATGTATAAGAAAGATAATTTTGGTACATCAGTTTAATTGTAACTTAATGGTAGTGAGTTTGGTCCCCACTTTCCCAGTGATTATATTTAAGTCTCCATTTCTCCTCAATCATTCTCATTCGCTATGATAGTCGCTATGATAGTATGATAGTGCGCCACGTAATCATTGTCTTGAAATCGACTGGAGAGTGAAATCTGGAATATCTCACCGCTAAAATCTTTGTCTATTCTTCTAAATGCAGGAGATGAATTTAACAAGAATCAAGGTAAATAAAGTTTTTATTATTAAGCAGAACGATTTTCAAGAATGGGTATTAAAATAATATTAATATGTGGAATTAAATGCAATTATAGTTTGAAAAAGTTTTTAAAATGGCCCCTCCAGTCTACATGTGGGTCGGAAATCCCAAAGCAATATTCTAAAACTCCTGCATAGTGAATCCAAGGAGTACCAACAAGTTCCTTCTCTTGATCTAAAACTTGATTAAAAACCACATATAAAATAAAAATTTGCTTACAAATATTATTATCCTGAGGTAATAGCTAAAACTATTGTATATAAGTATGTATATAAGTTCCACTGTACGAAGCGTTGTAACTACGAGACACTCGTGGTTATATAAATTAAAACTTTTGGCTGTGAAGTTAGATTGCATCTACGTTTATAACTACATACAGACGTACAGACATACTTATGTATATATAAACTACGCTTGTTACTAGCTTTAACATTATTATGTGGTGTATGTAAATTAGATTTGTAGAAAGGTTCTGTTGATTAAACTTGAATAAAAAAAAAACGCATTTTTGCGTAGTGAGGTAGGCAGAAGGAACTAAGTGTGAAGATACTTCGTTCGCTCTGGGTTGATTAGGAAAAATCAACGCTAATCTTTTTTAAGCTATGGTACTTATTTTATATATAATTCAATATTTTTCAAGGTTGTATATTACATACATACATACATAGCACGCTATATCCCGCATATAGCAGAGTACCAGACCATTCCATTTCCTGGAGTGGGAATCGAACCCACAACCTGTCGCGCTTACAGTCGCACGCTTGTGCCTCTGCGCCACGACAGGCGTTATTATTAGCAATTAGCAAGCAGCAATTACAATTGATTGAATTGAGCAATTTACTTTAAATAGGAAATACTGAAAAGAATGGATCAGCTAATCAAATACACATTTTTCAATTAAAATACCCATAAAATAGTTACAAATTCGTTGCCAAATTCTCCCGCGGCACACAACATGTCACTGTCAAGGGCGACAGTGAGGCGCCAGGACAGGACAACATTTGTCACATCACCGCGGATTTTACTGTAGATTTTACTAAAAAATAATTATATACTATTTTACTGCAGTTATATAATCTTATAATTCTGAATATAAGGAAATTACTGGTAGCTTTTACAGACGTTACCTCGTGCTCCTAAGAGAGAATTCTTCGAAATTGCTACGGTTACTGTAATCCTTTAAGTTTTATACATACATACATAGCTTCACGCTGTATCCCGCATATAGCAGAGTAGGCAGAGGGAACCTAGTATTAAGACACTCGTTCCCCATTGTCCGCCAAATTAAGGCTCAAACTCAACGCCGCGCTTTGCCTTGTTACCAGACGAAAAGAAAGAGAAAGTAGAAAGTCGTAGGATAAGGTTAATATTAATAAGGCAAATGATAAAAAAAAGAACATAATAAATAAAAAAGGGTTTGGACTAACTGTCTACAATATCATTGTATATACAAAAAAATAAAGCAAGATACCATTTCAAGTTCCGTCCACGCTATATTTCGAAAACACGTAAAGATTGATATACTCAGTCATATATCACCAGGTATCTACCCCACATAATTTCATAAAATAATTATTTAAACTCATTTCTCATAGGAACATTAGGGAGGGCCGCACTCCGCACTCCGCACGCTCCACGTACAGCTAATGTATATTCCAGTGGCATTACGAACGTAAATAAATTACTTCGAGACAAAGACTTCACTTACAAGTATAACGAATAGCTTCAGTCGCTACAACGAGCTACGGAGCTACGAGCTGCTACGGTGCTATGGGCTACGAAGCTACGCCGCTACGGGCTACGAAAATATATTCTCAGAATACACTTTATTAAAGTTATATAAGAGTAATGTTTTGTGAAGAAAGATATATTTATGACTTTGTGTTGGTCCTTTGTGAAAGTGTCATTTTTTCGACTTTGAGGGAAAGTCTGTCTGTGATGCAATTGTGCATTGTTAGGTCAAAAGCTTTTTGTTAGCTACATTGGATTTAAATGATGTCATTTAATTTTTTTTTTTTTTTTACTTACTTTGATACGGATACAGTAATAAGTTAAATTAAATTGTTTTTTTTTTTATGAACGATCTGAATGTTATTAAGTGTAATTGGTATAACTTTATAAAATAAATTCATATATTTTTTTAATCACACCCATTTTCAGAAATTTGTAAAGAAATCTTAAGTGGTTCTCATCGTTGAGTTCCATGACTCGAACGTAAGTATTTATGTTCTAGATGACGGAACTCAACGACAACTTTCCAATTCAAATAGAAAAACAAAATAAACAGAAAATTTGCCGTCAATCATAACAATTCTCTCCAATACAATGTAACCGTTTGTTCCACATAACAATCAGAAATCCATGCGTAAAATTAAATTGTGTTTATTTTGTCACGAATATCAAATACAAATTTGTTTAAGTAAAGTTTTGACATGACTATACATCACGACGCGCCCTCACGCGGGGTGCTCACTCGCGGGGTGCTCACTCGCGGGGTGCTCACTCGCCCTGTTTGAGTACAACGCGCGTGAAGTTATAAATATATATAATGCTCCTTGAATCAATGTCCCAATTTATATTATAACACATATACAAGTACAAGTTGTAGCTTGGAACTTCGTTTCGCCGTTGTTTCCGTAGGAATTTATAGAAATTGTACCCTAGTGCTTTCTTACACTCTCCAAGATGCCAATTTTCAGTTTTGTAGAAGATGAAGGAGAAATAGAATACAGAAAAATCGAAAAAAGGCACGCAAAGGACAAGGGAAGGCAAGGACGCGAAGTCTGCAGCGCGGACAAACATTTTGTATAAAAAAACGTGTTACGTTGGAAGATAGTGCCAGAAATAAGACAGAGCTTTTTCATATCGAGATAGAGACGAGGTTCAAACCTGTAATCAATCCATTCATCTCCAAACAGCAAAGGTTTCTTGTATATTTTATTATCATGTCCATTATTAGATAGTCAAAATTCGAAAACAGCATAATACAGTGGAGTATGTCGATGGCAGCAGCAATAAGCTTTCCCGATATATTCCGGAAGCACCAATAAACCCATAAATGCGGCCGGATGGCGGGGATTACCCGCCGCCGATATATCACGCTACCTACGATAGCATATTTAGCTTTACGCCGGCATTGAACGTGTGTACTCACCCATAGTTAGCCTTATTGATTTGTACGCTTCGCTCGCTAAGTTATATTGAGAGGAAAATTTTATTTTATATGTATTTTTTTATACATGTATGTATGATACATAGCTTCACGCTGTATCCTGCATATAGCAGGGTAGGCAGAGGGAACCTAGAGTTAAGACACTCCGTTACCCATTTTCCGCCGAATTGAGGCATTGCGTGCTGAGTGGCGGAGCTCAACGCCGCGCTTTGCCTTGTTAACAAACCCAGGAAATGAAAAATTCCATTTCCTGGAGTGGGAATCGAATCCACAACTTGTCACGTTTACGGTCGCACGCTTGTGCCTATGCGCCATGACAGGCGACAGTATTTTTTTATTATATTATTAAATATATTTATATATGTTTCATTTATATATACGAGTATTCTGTAGTAGTATAAAACGTCTTACTTTGGTAGTATCATCAGTAAGTTAATGTTGGCACAAATGGAATGGATTCTACTATAGCACAGGTCCTATTATAATTAGGTCCTACATTTGCAACGATCCAGAAAACGTGAATCCTATCATTAGATATGATATAAATAACAACAATGAGGCCATCTTAGCGTAGTAGGAGTGTTTGACTGTAAATAAAATTACCTGAGGATGCGATATTCCCACTTTGAAAAATAATAGCATTTAAATTATTTTTATTTCTTCAACCGAGTAGAACTCGATAACGAATGTCTGGATTTTGGGCAGAAAGAACGGAGTGTATTGGCTAGGCCTTCTCTGACTACCTTGCTATATGAGATAGAGAGGAAAGTGGGGAACGGAGTGTCTTAATACTAGGTTCCCTCTGCCAACCCTGCTATATGCGGGGTACAGCGTGAAGCTATGTATATATGTATGTATTTTTTACAAAAGATTAACTTACACGATTGTAAACGTGATTGGGTGTGGGTTCGATTTCCACTCGAAAGAATGATTATATTTTAATTATATTAAATTCTCCACTCTGGTACGACGAAGTGCAGCGTTGAGTTCCGTCCTTTAACACGCAATGAATGAAAAAATCTCGATTTTAGGCCAAAGGTCGAAGAAAATAAGTGTCTAGACACTAAATTAAATTAACCTTGCTATTGTGGAAAAAGGCTTGCATAAAAATAACGATGATTGAATGTTGCTGCTGTAATGTTCCATTAAATTAAGAAAACTCATCTCTAGCAATAGATTGGCTTAAATTACGTACTCTGAATGCTAGCATTAGCCATCTATCCTTCCAGGATAAATAGCCAGGTAATAATTTCATGTTATCGTGGACCGACATAAGCTGCCCCATACAGTGAATACCGTGAATCAATCGGCATACTTTATGTATAGGCAGATATATCGTACTTATCACTGCACGTTCATCAGAGTGCAATCACAGTCACTGTAGGCTTAATTTAACATAAAATGTAGCACAAAATATTATTTATTTTGTTGTTTTATAAATATACACTTTTCTTTATCTTCACACTGTATCTAGCATATAGCAGGGTAGACAGAGGGAATCTGAGAACCTAGTGTTAAGACACTCCGTTCTTTTAACTTCAAGAAAGTTCCGTTCCGCTTCAAAATAATCTTATTTATTAAAGTAAATATATACTTTTTAAATAGAATTCTTGTACGACGAGATGAATAAAGATCTCGTCTTTCCGAAGTTATCTTTCGTCTCATCTCGTCTTCTATGACGTGTGAATTGCTCATTTTTTAGATTTTTGTATCATTTACTGATGAAACACGGACCTAAGGCACGTCCGACGAACCATAGTTAATGAACACAAATGAACTGAATTGTTGCTAATTTACATTTTTTCTGTAAGTTCCTTTATCATTTATATGTTGTTGTTTTCTAAGCTTTTCTGAGATAAATATACACAAAATTCGATTCGTTGGTTCGATTATCACTTCAGTACTGATAAAATTAAAACTATCATCTTTTCGCGGCTCTGATAATACAAACGCGCGGTGTTGAGTTGCGCCATGTAATAGTTAATACGATATATTTCAAATCTAGGCGGAATACGGCAGACAGAGTGTCTTGACACCAAGCTCCTTCCGACTACCTCGCTCTGTGAGATAAAGTATGAAGCTGCTAATTCTATTAAAAGTGGCCATCGTGACGTAATGTAAAAGCGTTTGTAAACGCGATTAGTCGTTGGTTCGATTCCCGCTCGGGAGACTGATCATATTCAAATAATTGTCATTTCCTCGCTCTGGTAAGACAAACGTGCGACGTAAAGTTCCGCAACTCAACATGACTCATGTTGACTTTCTAAGATAAATATACACAAGCTAGCAACTCAGCACGCAATACCTCAATTTGGAGGAAAGTGGAGAACGGCAATTTTAAAAGAGAACGGAGTGGCTTAACACTTTTCTCTGGCTCTCTCTACCTACCCTGCTATGTGCGGAATACAGCGTGAAGTTAAAAAAGTACACAAACTATACCAGGCGCAATAAGGACATTACTCCATAATGAAGTAAAATAGCTTTAACGTACAGTGTACACCGCAAGGCACTTTCAGTCTTCCATTAACTAAAGTACCACTAGAAAATTGTTATAGTAGTAGAATAGAATAGAATACTATCCGCACTAACGTTTTAAAACGTTTTTTTTATTTTCTATACAAAATCTGTGGATGCTTTTACTATGGAAGTAGAGAATGTAATTATTTAAACTATGTTGTATGTATTGAAGGCTGTAGAGGCACAAGCTTGCGACTTCGTTGCGGGTTCGATTTCCACTCTAGGAAATGAAAATATTAAATAATATTTAGTATTTTCATTTCCTTGCTCTCGTAACAAGGCAAAGCGCGGCGTTGAGTTCCGCCACTCAACACGAAATGTCTCAATTCGGCGGTAAGTTAAGTGTGCAACGGAAATGTTAAAAGGGAACGGGGTGTCTTAACACTAGGTTCTCTGATTCCTTCTGCCTACCCTGCTATGTGCGGCATACAGTGTAAAGATAAAAACAAAAGTTATATATTATATGTAGAGGTCATTGTGGTTCAGTGGGACAGAGTCTGACAGTAATTGCGGGTTTGATATTCACTCGGATGAATAATTTTTCCGATCTGCGAAAAATAATTTCAACTTTGAGTTTTGTCACTCAGCATATATCTTGAATTATAATATATTTTGAATTCAGGTGGTGAGCGGAATGTTTTAACATTAGATTCTCTCCTCCACCCTCTGAACGATTGTTTCAAAACGTTTTTATTTTTTAAGCAAAATCTATGGGAACCGAGTGAAATGCTTTTACTATGAAAGTGGGGAATGTAATTATTTAAACTATGTTAGTCTTGTGTTTTATGTAGAGTATATTTAGATATGCCTCTAGCATTGTGGTGAAGTGGAACATTGACCGATTGTTAACGTGGATGTTGCCGGTTTGATTATTAGTCAGCAAAATTAAAAAGTGGGTCCGATTCCCACTCCAGGAAATGTAAAATTTAATATTTTCATTTCTCAAGTTTGGTAACAAGGCAAAGCGCGGCAAAATTTGGCGGAAAGTGGGGAACGGAATTGTTGTAAGAGAACGGAGTGTCTTGACACTAGGTTTTCAGGCTCCCTCTGCCTACCCAGCTATATGTGGGATACAGCGTGAAGTTAAAAAAAAAAAATAATTAAATTAAAATTATTTTTATTTTCCAGCCTTAGCTAAAACTGAAGAACGTGTTACATTGCTCCTTATTATTATGTATCCTGAATTTGGATGAAAAGTTGAGAACAAAGTGTTTTATCACTAGGTTCTCTCTGACGGCCCTCCCCACTTCTATTTTAAAACGTTATTATTTTCTAAACAAAATCTGTGGGACCTGAGTGAAATGCTTTAACTGTGGAAGTAGGGAATGTAATTATTTAAACTATGTTATCCTCTTATTTTAGAAAACATTTAGATATATAGATATGGGTTCGATTCCCACTCCAGGAAATGAAGTATTTTCATTTTCTGGGTTTGGTAACACCACGCCACTCAACACGCAATGCCTCAATCTGACGGAAAGTGGGGAACGGATTTGTCGAAAGAGAACGGAGTGTCTTAACACTAGGTTCTCAGGTTCCCTCTGTCTACCCTGCTATATGCAGGATACAGCGGAAAGTTAAAAAAAAATAAAAAGAAAAAAAAAAAGTATATATGTATATGTGGGCAGCGTTTGGCTGTACACGAGGTGGTTGTGGGTCACGCTTTCTTTCTTTCTTTTCTTTTCTTTCTTTCTCTGCTTTGTTAAGACTAAAAACGAGAGATACGTTCGCTATTCGACATACAATGACTTAAATATAGGCTCTCTCTCAGTACGCTGCAACATGCGATTAAACGTGAAGCTTTTAGAATTAAGTTATACAAGTATGTTCTTATTCAGCCACATCAAAATTCTTATACGTTTGTTACAACTTATTTTTGCTGTT
This sequence comes from Philaethria dido, assembly GCA_033558755.1. Lineage (NCBI taxonomy): Eukaryota > Metazoa > Arthropoda > Insecta > Lepidoptera > Nymphalidae > Philaethria > Philaethria dido. The sequence goes on along the minus strand of JAKGSA010001115.1, from coordinate 78,154 downwards.
AAAATTTTTATATAGTAAATACAATCTAGAAAAAGCTTTTGTACTCACGAAAGAAGGTTTATATGATTTTCGCAAGTCCAAAACGCAACGATGTTAAATGACGCTTCATTTAAAATTCAGAGTGTCTTCAAAGGGATCCAAATCTAGTTTACTGCGAGACGTACTCGCATCAAATACACATTTTTAACAAGATCTTGTTTATCAAACGACTCTATCAAATATTTTATGTTTATCATAAATACGTCATGTTCTGGGGGGACTGTTAGAAATTGTTATTTTTTTTTTGTTTTGCTGTGGCTTGGCTTGAATTGTTTTTTATTACAAATGTATTCCTTTTTTTTCTTCTTATTGCATTTGCTATTAAGCAGAAAGAAGGTCTTAATATGTTTCGGTTGTTCACTATTCATTGTATAATTTATTATAATTGAAAAAAGTGTAATAACGACTGACGGTTGAAGCGGGTGATTGTGAGGTCGATTTTCGCTCAAGAAAACTAAATAAAATTTTCGCTAAAGAGAACGAAATTTTTGATAAAACAAAGCAAATTTTTTTCCTGTGATGGGACGGGTAAGAGGCGGGTATCCCAACAGTTAGGTGGTACGAGGTTCGTCCTCCATCTGGCTCGCGACCATCATATATACACTATCATGTCAAAAACGAACCGTAAAATATTTAATGATGTGTTCCGGTTCGATGGCCTGTAAGCCAGGTTTTCCCCTTTACCACCCACCCTTTTCCCAAAATGTGGTGGTTCTGATAGCGGACTACTACATTGTCCCCCAATTCCATCTATATCCTCTAGGTTGGCAACGCATCTACAACATCTCTGGTGTTGTAGATGTCTATGGGCGAAGGTAACCACTTACCATCAGGTGGTCCTTCTGCTCGTTTGCCATCCGTTATCCATAAAAAAAAGTACAGCATTGTGCACTGTCACTCAAGACGCAACGTTTCGAATTCGACCGGAAAGAGAAAAAGAAACACTTCTTGACACTAGATTCTTTCTGTCTTCCCTGCTATACGAGAGAAAGCGTGAAGCGAAAAAATATACATTTATGGAATTTAAACTGATTTGTTAAAACGTTTCAATAAATTTATTATCTTTTAGTATAAATACATAAATTCATTAACTCATAAAGTTTCACTAGCAACTGTTACAATGTTACGTTTGTATTAACGTATGTAAAACACTTCAAAGATAATTGTACAACTATGTGAAGGTAAACAAACAGAAGTAAACAGCTTTCTAATTGTTGTGTTGTGCTTTCTAAGTGATGTTAATTTACTAATATCTTTAATAGTTAGGTTAGAAGACATCAATGAGGAAATCATTGCGTGTAGAATGCGGAACTCAACGCCGCGCTATTGTTTCACAAGAATGGGACTATTAACAATAACTTACGCTTTATCCTGCATAGCAGGGTAGTTAGAGGGAATCACGGGGGTTATAAACATTCCACGAATTGAAATCGAACCCACAACCTGATAACCTATAAAGAACTTGTGTCTGACTTGTGACCTATAAAGAACTGGTGTCTTGGAACTATGTGTTTACAGACAGACGCTGCTTCACAGCGCTCTAGTGGCTTCATTTACTTTTTTTTAGCTTCACGCTGTATCCCGCATATACCGTATCCCGTATGCAGAAGGAAACTGAGAACCTAGTTTTAAAACACTTTTTGTCGAATTGAGGTATTGAGTGATGAGTGGCGTAACTCAACGCCGCGCTTTGCCTTGTTACCAAACCCAAGACATAAAAATAGTAAGTTTTTACATTTATTTTCATACTAGATATAAACCCAGAACTACCGTATTCATTATAATACTCCCTCCACTCCACCACTGTGCCACGACGGCTTTTTCCTACCATATTTTTATTAGCACACAGTTTCTACATAGATTTGTTTTGTAAAAAAGGAATTATTTCAACTAAAGGCTTGCGAAGGCTTTTGTTCTTCCAACCGGAAATAAGTTTATGGAAATCCGCTTACAAATTATTTTTAAAAATTGTGAGCGGAAATGTTCTGTGTTGTTTTTTTTATTTTTATTTTTATTTTCATTGTTCATTATGTATAGCGGAGGTATCTGTCTGTTTATGTTCTAGATTTCGCTTTTATTTTACTATTATTTTTACAAAATGTCAGAATTATATTTCTTTGTATAGAGAATTTTCTAGTTTTCTTTTTTTAAATTTATACTCTATTGTCATTTTTATGACACAATAAACAAACAGAAAAAAATATTGAACATATTACAATATAGGTTATGATGACATAGATGGCCTGTCATGGCGCAGAGGCACAAGCGTGCTACTGTGAACGCGACAGGCAGTAGGTTCGATTCCCTCTCCAGGAAATGTAAAATTTAGTATTTTCATTTCTTGGGATTGGTGACAAGGCAAAGCGCGATGTTGAGTTACGCTCAACCAACCAACTCACTCAACACGCCTCAGTTTGGCGGAAAGTGGGGAACGGAAATGTTGAAAGACAATGGAGTGTCTTAACACTAGGTTCTCTTATTCCCTCTGCCTACTCCGCTATATGCGTGAAGTTAAAAAAAATTACATAGAAATCGTGTAGAAGCTATTTTTGCATAGTAGGACAGCGTATGATTCGTGAGTCATACGCTGTATATATGCGATAGGCTATGAGTTTTTATTATATTTAAATGAATTATATTTAAATGGCTATGAATTATATTTAAATTATTTTCTGCGCTTTAATAGAATAAAATGCGACGTTGAGTTTTGTCATTCACTAAGTAGTGTTTCGGATTTTTTTCGGACGGAAAGTGGAGTATATCTTGACACTAAGTACTCTATATGTACGCTACTATACGGAAATACATCTTGAACAATCAAAGCATCACGCTTGGCAAGAACACGTATGACGTTGAGTTCTTATTAATATGCGAGGGTTTCGAAAATTATACAGATAAGTGGGGATTGATTGGGAACGGAGGTCTTAATACTGAATTCCCAATAGGCGCTTGTGTGTAGCTTAAAACAAAATATATACATATTAGAAGCACGTATATAAGCATATTTATTTATTATTAAATTTTAAGTCCAACATCCGGCTATAATATTGTATAGAAGGCCCTTCCGACCTTATTTACGAGGGATTGAGTCCACTAAATCCCTTTAAAGCTCATTCGCCTGAAATTGATCGTTACGTTTCTATCACTGAAAACTGTTTCAACCGACTGCTCATTTTGTATGCAGATAACATAATGTTTTAATATTTTGGGGATCAGTAAGACATAGAGCGGCGTTGAGTTCCGCCACTTGTACCTTAATGTCTCGATTACGTGAAAAATAGAATCAGAAAATAAATCATTATAAAAATACCTCCAAACGGGAACAGAGCCTGTAACCATATCAAAAACACCGAAAACAGCTACAATAGGTTTGTATTCATTATTAACCATATACAAACAAGGCGATGTTACACAGTATATTTTGAGTTTATCAGGAAGTTTGTATGCAGAGGCTTGGCCAAGTTTCACCTCTCGTGACCAAACAAAGTGATCTAAGAGTGAAACTAAGCTTCATCGGGTATTCACTGGCTCGTCCTAACGAGATTTATGGCTCGAAAGCTACATTGTTCGTCGTTAATCAAAATATAAGGTTTATATTGTAAATAACGTGTTAGAAGTATACTTGTATGGTAAAAAAAGGATATCTTATAGAATTTATTTTTTAAGTTAAAATAAGTTGTATTTTTTGTAGTTGGTATTTTAAAGTAAAATTTTAATACTTTCAATAGTTATTATTGTATCGTATATTGCATAGTGTAACAAAAACGAATGAAGAAGCGAGTAGGCCTTGGTTGAATTCCCACTCGAGAGAATGATTATATTCAATTATAAAAAAAATAAAAGTAGGGAACGGAAATGTTGAAAGAGAACAGTGTCTTAATACTAGGTTCTCAGGTTCCCCCTGCCTACCCTGCTGTGTGCGGGATACAGCGTCAAGCTAAAAACAAGAAAAAATCTCAGAGTAAGACGAACCGTGGCATTGAGTCCCTCATTTAAATATCTCGAATTTTGACGTAAAGCGGCGAACGGAGTGTCTTAACACTACGTACTCTCTGACTACCATATGTGTGATAAAGTGTTTTAATTAAAATATTTTTTCAATCAAAACAAATAAGTGAATAATACGTAGAGTTTTTTTACCTTCACGCTATATCCCGTCCCATATAGGGTCGGCAGAGGGAACCTGAAAACCTAGTGTTCTGACGTTCCGCTTCCCACTTTCCGCCGAATTGAGGCATTGCGTGCTGAGTGGCGGAACTAAACGCGCTTTGCCTTGTTACCAAACCCTGGAAATGAAAAAACTAAACTTTTACATTTCCAGTAGTGGGAATCGAACACACAGCCTGTCTCGTTTGCAGTCGCACGCTTGTGCAGTTTGATAGAAAATAAAAATATCAAATTCGATCAGTGCATTTAGTTCAGTTCTTCACGTAATTGGCATTTGACCAGCTGGCCGGGGCAGACTGGCTTTCCTTCTAGGATTACTTTAAATCTCCTCGACGGTGCTTATATACTACATTGTAAGTGCGTTCATTATATGGGAAGTTAAAGTTTGACCAGTGGTTAAGTACTGACCAGCAGTTTTTGAGTTATCCGTAGTAATACAATTATTACTTTTAACTTTTTAGTGCATTTTCTTTGATGTCGATTTTATTTTTTTGTTAAAGCCTTAATTATAAGAACACTACAAGAAATATGAAAAATCTAGATCACCAGAAGCATATAAAAAAATTCGCCAAATATCTAATGATGTGTTTCGATTCGATGACATGTAAGCCTGGTTTTCCCTATTCCCACTCATTTTTTCCTCTGAATGCGGTGGTTCGGGCCTCTATAATATTTCCTCTCCTTCCTATCTGAACACTAGGTAGGCAACGCATTTACAACTCCTTTTGTCTTGTAGATGTCTATGGGCGAAGGTAACCACTTACCATCAGGTGGTCCTTCTGCTCGTTTGCCATCTTATATCAACAAAAAAAAAAGATTTTAGCAGTATACGTAGCAAATATTAAAAATACCTCCTTCTTTTTGAAGTCAGTTAAAAAAATAAGAGGTCATTAACTTTACAACTGAAAATGTATGTTACGTACATATTCGTAATAGTTACAAACACACAAAAGCCGTTATTAAAATTCCCGCGGCGTCCCTCGCGACCGACCGCAATGCCCACTTCAAAGAACCAACGACAAATGATTCACGGAAACGTGTATTAAAACAAATAGTTCATGTTTTGAAGATATTAAGGTACAGTGGGATAGAGAGTGTAAACATGATGAGTATGGGTTCGAATCTCAGTCGTGGTGTATTTATATTGTACTGGCTCTCACTCTCTTACACCAGAGACAGTACAATAACAAGCGTAATATAGCGGGGCAATGAGTTCCGTGAAACATATTGTAATAAATAGTGGCGGAAAATGGAGAATGTAGTGTTCTTACACTAGATTCTCTGCTATATGTAGTTAAGTTATGTATTATATCTATCTTTTTAACTACTTCAATTAAGAAGGAAGTTCTTAATTCGACTTCGATGATTTTCCATTATTTTTTTACGGGTGCATAATTAAATGAACCAGTTTTAATGATTTTTTTTATATGCTACCTAGTGCTTTTGATATGGCCTCATTTAAATTAAGTTGACATGTGATCAGTTATTTATAAATTATTCATAATAATTTTACTTTATGCACTAAGCATTTTATTTGCAGTTGGTTTTTTTGTTATATCTTAATTACATTATCTAGTGACTGTAAAAAATAATTTTTTTTTATTATAAATCACTTGACAACTTAAGTAAAGTCAATAAATATTTATAATATATTAATAGATATTTATATATAAAAAAGAAAGTGGAAACTAGTAAACAAAAATTTTAGTTCTATTTGTAGAACATTTACATAAAAACTAAGGCCTTCGTGAACTTAATTAATAGAAAACTATGAAAAACGGAAATAGCTTGTTTTGAACCGGAAGTTATTATTTGGATACAATACACAGGTAAGTTGTTAAATTATACTACTTTTAAGCACGATTGTTTGTAGGTTCAATTTGCTTTTTTTTTTAGCTTCACGCTCTATCCCGCATATAGCAGGGTAGGCAGAGGAAACTGGTTCTCAGGTTCCTTCTGCCTACCCTGCCCAACAAAAGCATATATAAATTAAGGGAACACATACAAAAATAAATATAACGTACAACCCAGTTTCAGAAACACCATTTAACCAAACTAAAATGGCCAACTGTTATTTTCATATTAATTCAAAAACTCGTACTACAGTACTGACCGCTAACGTTTAAAATAATAAAAATTGTTTTCGCCGACTTTTGAAATGTGCCTGAATGTTGAATGTTACCTGAACAGCAAAAAGCGAAAACGTTTGATACAGTTTTCGGAAAATATACAAGTGAAAGCCACCGCTTCGACTAACCTCTTTACAAATTGAAAATACTATGGACTTTTTATAGCAATTCATCTATTTTTATTTAAATTTATATATACGAATATATATTAGCGGATATTTTAGGTTCAATAACTGCTTGAGCGTTTATATTTTCTATGTTCTTTTATTATAATTTCTTTTCACTACAAAATTATTACTACTGAAAACTACGTTATTATTAACTTTTTTAATGGTTACCTTCACGCTGTATCCCGCATATAGCAGGGTAGGCAGAGGGGACCTGAGAATATAGTGTTAGTGTACTTATGTATTTTTTTAATTGGCTGTTGTTCACTTCACTTTAGAAGAAACTCTTACAATTCCATGGATTCACCGAAGTGCAGAGAGAGCTGACTCGGAACAGTGCCTGCAACTTAGGGCCCAAATGAGACAAAAGCTTTGCAATGCGTATTAACGCTCGTTATCACTCTCCTTCTTTTGCTGCCTTCGAAATACGTGACAAAAATAAACTGATAATTATTCTAGACTAGCTGACCCGGCGAACTTTGTTCCGCCTTAATGGCAATAAATAAGCAGATTGTGTTTTTTTTTTGGAAAAAATATGAAAAAAAATTAAATAACTACATTAATCATTCATTATTATTTCTGTATTTTATTTTTACATAGGTTGCTCTTCACTTAAGTACCTTGTGATACACGACATTTTTTGTTTTATTATCAGGCGCAAAAACAAACAACGCAGATGGTCTTCCGACCCGTGAACATGCCACGTATAATTGACCATGTGAAAAACATAAATGTTCTAGATTTAAACCACAAACTTTTAAGGATTGGCCTTGTGATTTGTTGATGGTCATGGCAAATGCAAGACGTATCGGAAATTGAAGTCTTTTAAATTCAAACGGCATATCGGTTGGGATCATCGGGATCCTCGGAATGAGAACTTCCTCACCTTTGAATTTTCCTATCATTATCGTAGCGTAAATTACATTGTTCATCAATTTACTAACCACCAAACGCGTACCGTTGCACAGTTTTGGTTGGTTTATGTTTCGAAGCATGATTACTACGGAGCCAACCTTTAGGCGTAAATTGTGCGGTGGTAAGCCAGGCACGTCCAAAGAGTTTAAAAATTCAATTGGATAGTTGGTGGCTTCATCTTCATTTGTGACGCAGTCAATAGATTTGAATGAATGCATTGTTCCAATGATCTTATTTTGAATTATGTAGTTCAGGTCATCTACATCTTTATTCTTAGCCGCTAAAATTGCTCGCTCACTCAACCATTCATTATTTTTGTAGTTAGAAATAATATTTGGAAATACATTGTTGATAAGTTCGTCTTTTGATGAGACAAAATTACAAAAAATATTTGGAAATGATATTAATCCGCTCAATTCATCGACAGGTACTTGACCATTACCGATAGTCAGCAATTGCTCCGAGAAATCTTCAGCAGATGTATCATTAAGCAATGTAACTCTCATGTTTGTTGTCAGGTGCAGTTTCTTCACATAGCGCCATAGATTTGACGATTTGAGGCAAGCGTTTATTTCATCGGCAGCCGTAGATCTTGGAATTACTGGCAGTATTTGGCGGAAATCGCCAGACAGTAAAATCATTGCTCCTCCAAAACATCTCGAGTCATTGCGTAAATCTTTTAATGTTCGGTTAAGTGCTTCTAATGCACGTTTATGCGCCATTGTGCATTCGTCCCAGATGATGATTTTCGATGCCGCTAAAACTTTGGCCATTGCTGAGTGTTTTGCAATATTACACGTTGGTTCTTCAATAGTTTGAAGATTTAACGGTAATTTGAATGCTAAATGAGCCGTACGGCATCCTTCTAACAATGTGGCTGCTATTCCAGAAGAAGCAACTGCAACCGCTATGTTGGATCTCGCCCGAACAGTTGCTAAAACTAATGACATAAGGAATGTCTTGCCAGTTCCACCAGGGCATCTAGAAAATATAAACCACCATTTTCATCAGCGATTGCCTTCATTAAAGTATCATAAACTTCCTTTTGTTGGTTATTCAACAGGGGTACATTCCTTTGAACTACTAAATCTAATTCCTTGTGATCATATTCACGTTCCCGTTCCAATTCTCGATTAAATGCGTCATTCATTTCACGATTTGGCGCTGGCATTCCTAACCTGATTAATAAATTACCGCACATGAGGTAACACATATCTTCGATCAAGCGTAAAGCACGATTATGTATCTCTTCATTCATCTCAATATCGTGATTTCTGGAACTGACACGACTTTGATGTAAAATATCTTCTGACATACTATCCTTGTATTTGTGCCACAGGTTACATGGGTTTGATGGAAAACATGTCGAAATTATGATAGCGAATAATGTGCGTATCTGACTTGGAGATGCAGAGATAATGGCTTCAGCGATTGTCGTATCCCAATGGGTATCGTTTTCTAATAAGTTCAATTCTTCACATGCAGCACGATACGTTGGGAATATTACACCATTAACAGTTCGTAGTGTCTCAAATGAAGTTGGCCCACGCACATTTACCAGCAACAACCGCAAATAGAAACATTCATCATTCTTTGGATGAACTGCATACATACGACCAAGAGCATCAGTAGAACGCACATCTGGATACCCAGGAACCGCATCACCTTGCTTCCGTCTTTGAAAATTCTTGGATGAAGCATTCCAAGTATAATAACGTGGCATCTCCGAGTAAAGCAAAGTTCGTGCAAACTGATCGCTTTGGCAGATTGCAAAAAAACTGGTCAATGAAGTTGCTGGAGGTGTTTCAGCACGTTGCGTAGCATTCGAAGCCGTGAAATATACTCGTTGACCATTCTCCAGATGCACCGCCAAATGTATAACAGTAGGATGACGTTCGTGAATTGGAAATGCGAATATACGCCAAATCGCTTCATTACAGTTCACATAACGACCAACTTGATAGCGTGAAATTTCATCGTTGGTATTTGAGGATTGCAATCCAAAAACCGCCATATCACTGCCTTTCGTGACATATTTGCAAATATATTTTATGGATTTAACTGAATTGCAGTATTCAACGTTGCAATGTGTCTTGAACGTTTTAGAAATAAGTGGCGAATATGGAACAATCCAACTGTTGTCGACAACGAAATCCATTCTCTTCACTTTCGTTGTGACAGTTCGACCGTTGTCATCTGGTGATCGACGCCGATACAGCGGATACCCATCGTTGCCAGTGACAGTCTCCGCCGTTAATTTCCGTGGATATCGTTTAGAGCACTTTCCATCGACCATGCAAGGTGATTGGGGATTGATGGCACCACACGGTCCATGAATCATATTAGTAGTAACAACATCATGTAGGTCTGGATCGACTTCATGATCAGGAATCTCGGCACATATGATATCATCTATTTGGTCAGGCTGAATTCTTTCCACTAACCAAATAAGAATGTGCGCGTGCGGCAGGCCTCGCTTTTGCCATTCGATTGAATATATCCAGCATCGAGTATCTCCAAAGACGCGTTGTTTAACAATAAAGTTCATCAAGGACCGAATTTTTTGCCTGAATATACGTGCTGTGATGTCGTGTCTATCATTTGATGTTTGTCCGGGAAGCAGCAATTGAGTAATTTCTATCCATTTTGGATTACAGGTAAAAGTAATAAAGAGATCTGGCCGGCCGTAATGACGAACATATGTCATTGCATCTTGTGCATATTCATGCATATGACGTGGGCTACCAATGTACGTCGCCGGCAGAATAGTTAATCGACCAATATTAGCTGCATTTCCTTCAGTACTAACTGCATCACGTAAATGGATGTACTCCTCAGAACGCAGTTTGGCTTGATTCAACCTAATAAATGTTAAACGTTCCGTTTCTATTTTTACATACATGTCAACGCAATACTGCTGAAACAATCGACGAAACCGCAGCAAATAGTTGTCAGCATTTTGACGAATCATCAAACGATATGCATAATAATTCATTGAGCTAACTTTCTTTGTAGTTTCTTCACCTGAAATTAAAAATTTGATAATTATCCATTTCAAAGACACATAATACAGACATTAACCATTATTAAGATACTGATACTTTACCATTCAATGGATTTATTATTTTAATATTAAAATAATATCCATCTTCTCCTTGCCAAAACATCAGTGGGTATTGCAATGCGTCATATGATCGATGAGTTTCAGATATTTGTTGCAGTTGCCAAGAATCGCGACGTGTAAGCACAATATCGCGTTTTTCCAATTGTTCACCAACAATCAGGATGGCAACTTCGTCTACAGTTGGAGCATTAAATGTGCGTTCGTGTGTTCCAGATGGTCGTTTATCTGCTTTGATGACAACTTTATAGTCATCATTTGGCATTTGCTCTAAAGCACTCTTAAACAACCTGACCAACGCATGATGTTCATGAAGCAGACACTGCAAGTCTTGAATAATTGCTCGCTTCATTCCTGCATTGATCCCTAGGCGTCGATCAAGTTGTTCTTCCATGTTGCCCATGAAATATATTTGTAAAAATTTATTCTGTGTATCTTCGAAAGGTAGTAATGATCCAATTCGATGGTGAATCTGTCCTTGTATCTACAAAATAAAAACCAGACAGTATTAACTGGGTTATAAACACTTTTTCTGTGGGAGAGTAGAGTTCAGTATTAGCAAATATAATACATACCAATAGATAAAGTAAGTTATTCTTTAACTACATTCTATGTAAGTACAAAAATAAATACCTTAAATGTCGGATTAAATCCTCCTTCTTCGATAATGTCTGCCCCAAATGACGTCATTTGGAAACAACTATTGTATTTTCGAGTATTTGCAAGAAAGTGGCGTGATTCTCGTGTTTCGCCACAAAGCAATGAATATAATGGCTCATGTGGCGGAGTCAACACTGGCAATTTCACTTTACCATTAAGGCAGCATAATCCAGGCGTTTCTCCGGAAAACTTTAATGCACCACAATACTCGCAAACAACGTCCATTTGCCCAATGCAAGCGCTAGGATGCAAGCTGTAATCATTGCTGCAATCGTATCGAAACGCTGCTCGATTCAAATCAGCTAAATATCTTGTTCTGCGTCGCAAATTATCTATTTGTTGCCTTCTGTTGTTCGCTCGACGATTCTGCATTGCCAACCGAGCTGTTTCACGGGCTGATTCACTTTGCTCTCGTGATTGAGAAGCACGAAGTCGAGCCATACTATCGCGGCGCTGTTCACGTACAATTTCTTGTTCTTCTTCAGTCCTTTCATTTGCAGTATTTTGTATTCTTCTTGCATTACGGCTTTGTCGGGAAAGATTCGATCGTCTTGGTCGCGGCATTATTAATTAACATTCACTTCACTTCAATCCACTTGTTAATTATTTATTTAATAGAAATAGTTTTAATATTGATTTCTTACAAATATCAAATTGTCATCCATACGTCAATAAATAGCTGTCATTTTACGTCAATTACATAGCTGTCATTTGCGTTTTGTTATTCCAAGTCTGATTCTTTTTTGTTATACCACGTTTTATAGTGACTGACGTTTCATGTCAAGTCACACGGGATCGCTGTCGAACGGGATAAAAAGTATCCTATGTCCATCTCCTGGCTCTAAGCTACCTCCCTACCAATTTTCAGCCGAATCTGTTCTGCCGTTCTTGAGTTATAAGTGGTGTAACTAACACGACTTTCTTTTATATATATAGATAGTTCGGGATATTACGAGGTAATACCTCTCGCACCTCTACTGCGTTTAAAATAACTCTAAACATATTCCTGGGTAGAAATAATATTAAATCAATAGTAAATCTATTAATAAACACAAAGTACGCAATAAAAGTTACAAAAATATATTTTAAACGAGCTCTACGCTAGGTCTACGAGTCTACGCCGCTACGAAATGCAAGTCGAAAGCTCGCGGCTTAATTCAAAAGCTACACAAATATTGGAAGCGTTCTATCGCCTCTGTGGAACTCGCTGCACTTACTGCATACATGTGTAATTAATACATGCGTAATCCGCTCTAGCGTGTTCATAGCAGACGGTTTACATTCTTTTTGAAATAAGTTAAATTAAATTGAAGCTTCCTTTTTACTAATTTAGTTAGTTTCTCGACGGTTCTGATGAAAATATTATCCCGCACATAGCAGGGTAGGCAGAGGGAACCAGAGAACCAAGTGTTAGGACACTCCGTTCTCTTACAACAATGAACACTTTAAAACTTCAAAAATATGAAACAAAACATTTTTATCACAATTTAAGCAATTAACTGAATTGTTTAATAATAATATTTCTTTTATGTTTACAATAGTAACAAAGTGAGAGAGAGTGAGTTGAGAGTGGGAATTATGTTGTTGATAGAATTTAACGAAAGCAACGAAAGTTGAACGCTGCAAATGTTTTTTTAGCTTTACGCTGTATCCCCCGCACACAGCAGTGTAGGTAGAGGGAACTAGAGATCCTACTGTTAAGACACTCCATTCTCTTTCAACATTTCCGTTCCTTATTTTTCACCGAATTGAAATATTACGTGCTGAGTGGCAGAACTCAACGCCGCGCTTTGCTTTATTACCAAAGCGAGGAAATGAAAATACTAAATATGATTTAAAATTTTCATTTCCTGGAATGGAAATCGCGCCCACAACCTTTATCACGTTTAGAGTCGCACGCCTGTGCCTCTGCATCACGACAGTTATATATTAATTACATGTTAAAATATGTTGGCACACAAGTTTTGTAGATATGAACCTTTTCATACTCAAAACCTACTTTTCTACTAAAATTTAATAAAGTAATAATCCTAAAGTTTTCACCTTTACACTATTTTAGTTAAACTAAACTTTTGAGATTGACTTAAAATGTTTTTTATAACTCATCATACAAACTTTGTATATTTAATGGAGGCAAAAAGCATGAGAAGAGCTTAGAACTTTAAGCTCTCAAAGCGTAAGAGAGCTTTCATATGGATTTTTATAGTGTAGTGGAAGTTATTTAACTAACGGTTGCTCTAGCTTTTGATGGTTTAAAATAGTACATACAGAACTTTATTATGACTATTTATAATTACTAGTATCCCCTTGACGCGTTAAGAACGCGTCCTAGCACCGTATGTATATGTCACTTTTTATAAACATGGATGTTAAACAATTGTAGTGTATGTAACATTTATTTTATTAATTGTATATATTTTTTATGTATTATTTTAATAAGATACTATCATTGTGCTCTCCTTCGTCTTATAAACTATAAGTGTGTCAAGTTTTATGCTCCTCCGTCCGCGTAATTTTCGTAAAAAGGAGTTCAAAGTTTTTGCTTCACGTATTCATATATAGATTTCTCTGTTCTGGCAAGACAAAATGCAGCGTTGAGTTCCGTCACTTAGCACGCAATGTCTCGAAATCAGGTGGAAAGCTATTACCTTACCAACTTACCTTCTCTCGGGCTACCTTTCTATGCCAGATATAATTACTCTACCTGCATATTAAGTTTAGGAGAAAATCCTAGCATTTGATTCAATTCATTTTATTTTTTTGAGGCCATCGTAACGGAGTGGGACAGCGTCTGACTGTAAACGAGATCGGTTACCGGTTCCATACCCACTCGGGGAAATATTTATATAAATTATTGTCTTTTCTCTGTTCTGGTAAGACGTTGAGTTCCGCCACCTACAACGTTCGAATCCAAAATATCGATCTTCAAATCGACCGGAAAGTGACGAACGGAGAGTGTTGACACTGGGTTCTCTCTTACTACCCTGTTAAATCGTGAAAGTGAAAAAAACATTTTTTTCCACAATTAAAGCATTTGCGAAAAAAATCTGAATTGTTTTACAATAATATTTCTTTTATGTTTACAATTGTAACAAAGATTTCATTAAATTCTATCAACAACATAATTCCCACTCTCAAGGCCACTCAGATAAAAGTCTAGGCCTAATGAAATAAGTACACAAACAAATAAGTAATTTGTTTTTTGTTTAATAAAATGTCAAAAACAGGTTTATAAGTTATTTTCTATATTTTCAAGAATTTTTTACATAATGTTAAATAGCATAGAGATACATCACTACTTTCTCTATATAAAGTCTAGTATCTGGTATCTATCGCTTTACGATATATAACCAAACATTTATGCGAGATCATATAAGATGGGCTACCAAAAAGCTTTTTGACGTCGGTTAAAAATTTTCAACATATATATTTATATATATATTATAAATATATACAATAAAAATTATAATACAAAGCGCGGCGTTGAATTCCGCCACTCAGCACGCAATGCCTCAATCTGGCGGAAAGTGGGGAACAGAATTGTTGAAAGAGAGCGGAGTGTCTCAACACTAGGTTATCAGGTTCCCTCTGCCTACCCTGCTATGTACGGGATACAGTGTGAAGTTATATAAAATTTATAATATTTTCATCAGAACCGTCAAGAAACTAAATAAATTAGTAATAAGAAAGCTTCAATTTAATTTAACGTATTTTAAAAAGAATGTAAACCGTCTGCTATGAACACGCTAGAGCGGATTTAGCCTTACATTTCAGAATTCATCACACATGTATGCAGTAAGTGCAGCGAGTTTCACAGACGCGATAGAACGCTTCCAATATTTGTGTAGCTTTTGAATTAAGCCGCGAGCTTTCGACTTGCATTTCGTAGCGGCGTAGACTCGTAGACCTAGCGTAGAGCTCGTTTAAAACATTTTTATTACTTGTATTTATTCTTGTATTTACTATTGATTTTATATTATTTCTACCAAGGAGTTGGTTTAGAGTTATTTTATACGCGGTAGAAGTGCGTGAGTATTATAATGCTCTAGTAAAAGATCCCAATCTATCAAGAAAAAATATCAGTTCATTTTTGTCACGACGTTCAAAAGTGGCATAAGAAGAATATTTTTAAATCTGATAGAGAGCTTTGAGAGTGATGATGAGTGTTAATATGCATTTTAAAGCTTATGCTTCATTTGGGTCCTAAGTTGCAGGTACTGTTCCAAGCTCATCTCTCTGCAATTCGATGTGAATAACAGCGAATAAAAAAGACACAGAAGAGAGAGAAGAGAGACAGAAAGTGGGGAACGGAGTGTCTTAACACTAGGTTCTCAGGTTCCCTCTACCTACCCTGCTATATGCGGAACACAACGTGAAGCTAAGCATTAAAAAAAACAATAATAACATAGTTTTCTGTAGTAATATTATAATTATATAGTAAAAAGAAATTATATTAGAAGAACATAGAAAATATAAACACTCTTGAGTGTTTATATTTTCAGTTATTGATCCTAAAATATCCGCTAACATATATTCGTATATATAAATTGAACTAAAAATAACTGAATTGCTATAGAAATTCCATAGTATTTTCAATATGTAAAGGGGTTAGTCGAAGCGGTGGCTTTTACTTGTATATTTTCCAAAAACTGTATCAAACGTTTTCGCTTTTTGCTGTTCAGGTAACATTCAACATTCAGGCACATTTCAAAAGTCGGCGAAAACAATTTTTGTTATTTTAAACGTTAGCGGTCAGTACTGTAGTACGAGTTTTTGAATTAATATGAAAATAACAGTTGGCCATTTTAGTTTGGTTAAATGGTGTTTCTGAAACTGGGTTGTACGTTATATTTATTTTTGTATGTGTTCCCTTAATTTATGTATGCTTTTTTATTAGTGTTTTTCCTTGTTGTATTCAATACTACCTTAGAAGTAAGATAAATATTAATAAACGTATAAATTTTTTAGCGTCTTGGGTTTCGAACCGGTGCCTCTCTCTTAAATATGGTATAAGCTGTAACCACTAAGTTGTAAGTTCAAAAATAATATAAATACCTGTAATTATATTATACATGAGTAAGGTTTTAACAAAAACAGAAAACCAACTTTAAATAAAATGCAAGCTCATTCGTTTTGCGATAACACACATAAAAAACAGAGTCGAGAACCTCTTTATTTTTTTGAAGTCGTTTTCAAATAAAATTAGAACATACGCGTCTCTAGGACGTATTCCAAGGAGCATTATTTTACGTTTCTAAACATTTTTCTTAATTTAAAGTTTTTGTGAGAACGATTAAAAAAGATAATTGTAAAAAAAATATTTTAAAAGAGCAACTGTTGAGTTTCTTGCCAACTCTTCTCAGCAGAACTGCCTTCCGAGCCGGTGGTAGCTTCCGTTAGGACTGACACGACTGACACCCTTGTAAATTGACGATTCGAAAATGCTTGTATAAGCCTACTTGAATAAAGCATATTTTGATTTTGATTTTTATGCTTTTTTTCAATTACCTGTACAATTACATCATAACGACAATTACAATAACTTTATTTTTAGACAGCTTTACATTCAGTATATTGTCAACATGACCGTTTCGTTTTCCTATTAATACCTAGTTTAGTAGTTACTTGTAATGTTATTAAATAAGAAAAAAAAATCATAATGTATGTACGTGAACGAAACACGACTTTTATATGACAAGAAAGGAATCTACGTAACTTGATGTATCTCTGCATATTACGTTGTAGGCGGGGAGTGATAAATTATTCCTTATATTTATTTTACTAGGTATTTATAGTTATATTATGGTACAATAATACAAAATATTTCTAAAGATATTACGCCTGTCGTGGCGCAGAGGCACAAGCATGCGACTGTAAACACGACAGGATGTGGGTTCGATTCCCACTCCAGGAAATGTAAAAGTTTAGTATTTTCGTTTCCTGGGTTTTGTAACAGGGCAAAGCGCGACGTTCAGTTACGCCACTCAGCACGCAATGCCTGCATTCGACGGAAAGTGTGGGACGGAGTGTCTTAACACTGGGTCCTCAGGTTCCCTCTGTCTACCCTACTAAACGCGGGATAAAGTGTGAAGTTAAAAAAAAGAACTAAATACAATATAATAATATAAAATACCATAGTGGCATAGTAGTACAGCATCCGAAAGCAATTACATGTGGTTCTGAGTTTGATCCTCTCTCGGCGAAGTGATTATATTTATATTCTTTTGATCTTCCACATTCTGACCAGACAAGCCGCAGCGTTGAGTTTCACTACATAGCACACGATATCTTGATACTACCTTCTTTGATTTCTATGCGGAAAAAGCGTGATACAAAAAATATCAAAGTAAATAAACGCAGTGAGACTTCACTTAACTTTAATTGCGAGGGATCGTGGGTTCGATACCCACTAGAGGGAAACTATATCTTCCATACTCGCCATACTTCACAACATCGCCATTGAACCTACAATGTCTTGATATTAGACTTCATTCGATTAATATGGAAAAGGTGTGAAAAGGCTAAAAAAATATTAAAATAAAAATATATCTAAGTAACATTTGAACCTAGAACCATCACAAAGATTTAGTCTAGACATTTGCACCACTATAGCCTCTAAGAAAAGTCTAAGAGCAATATTTCATATGATTAGTTTGCCAGTCACGATTATGATACCTCGTTTAAAACGTTGAAGCGAGTTGGAAACTCTAACCCGCTTTCATACATATATCCATTTTATTACTTTTTCTCATGTTATTGAGCAATAAACGGTAAACAGACATCTGCTACGTTTTCCATGTATGTGGTTAACATATCAATAGTTAGTGCCTGTCGTGGCGCAGAGGCACAAGCGTGTCACTGTAAACGCGACAGGTTGTGGGTTCGATTCCAACTCCAGGAAATATAAGTTTAGCATTTTTATTTCCTGGGTTTGGTAACAAGGCAAATTGCGACGTTGAGTTCCGCCACTCAGCACGCAATGCCTCAATTCGGCGGGAAGTTGGGAATGGAGTGTTTTAACACTAGATTCTCAGGTTCCCTCTGCCTACCCTGCCACATGCGGGATACAGCATGAAGCTAAAAAAATACCTAGTAGCGATGATTGTGAATTCGATTCCCAATTAGGAATGTTTGCGTTTTATTTTCTCTTCCCTGATAAGTTTCACTATTTAAGGCGTAGTCTTAAGGATGAGCGATATATAGATAGCAGAATGCTTAGTAGTAGCGTAGTAGTTTTCACTGTTCATTGGGCAACAACGGCTTCAATATTGTAAGATTATTGAGTAAATACCTTTTTTTCATCGACTTCAACAAAAGGAGATTCCCAATTGGACTGTTTTCTATCGCATATTTTTTTTCTGGGTGACCAATTTTGATGATTTATATCTTAAGCTAGTAGCTTCTAATGACATTTAGTTATGATCTGACGAGTAGTTCTTGAGTTATCTATAATAATTGTAACTTTCGCTGCAAACAAAAAAGATAACCGACTTCAAATAAAATTATTTGAAGTCGGTTATCTTTTTTGTTAAAATCTGAATTATTTATTAAATTAAGTTTTGTTAATGCCTTCATTATCAGAAAAGCTAATATTTATTCCGGTATAACGCATTACCGGGTCGGTGTATTGTAACGCACGCTTAGTTTTATCCCGGCTTTTAAATTATATCATAGAGATATAAACCTTAAAACAATGTAATACGGTAGTTTATTGTTTGCATTATTATTGTAGGTATTACCGCAATTAAATGCGTATTTAGTGGTACATTCACCTGTTTATTGCGAAAATCTAAATATTCCAATAGTAGGAATATTACGCGACTCCGTTTGTGGACAGTAAAACTAAAACTCCTGTTTTTTTTCCGTTTTCGTAGGGATTTCACGTCTCTTAATGCTCCCCTACACTGCTGAAGAAGCTCACAGGGGGAGGAGGAGCCAGGAATTGTCAGTCGGTCACTTAGTAATGCAAGCGTTTTATATATATGTTTAGAATAGAAACTATCATATTCTTGTTATGCTATAATTTATTTAATAATTCATGTTTTTGACAGAGCAGTTGTAATTTTCCTAAATTATTACTTTTTATAATATTTTTGTTACACTATGTTTAATTGAATTGTTATTATTATATTTTTATTTTTGTATGAACTTTTCCTTGCAACTGGCGGGTGGTTAGCAAATTACATAGTTAGAAAAGGTTGCTATACATCTTCATATACCTACATTTTTTTAATCCTAATTCGATTAATTTATTTTATTTACATTACCAATTAATAAATTTATTATTATATTTGCTTATATATATCTATATTTTTACTAAGAATATATTATTCTACATATATATATATTTATTTTATTTTTTTATTTATTTTTTTTTTAATATGGCAAGTAGTAACAATAATGAACTTTATGACTCTTTTCTTTCCTTCTCTTCTTCTTCCTCAGATAGATCGAGCAGTACTGACAGCTTTCTCAGTATTCCCACATTAAGTGATACCCTTGAATCCAACTTCTCAGACGTTCTGAAAAATTTTAACATTATTCATATTAATGCTCAAAGTATTCCTGCACATTACTCAGACCTTCTTACTTCTCTCGACAATAAAAATATTCATGCTATATTGGTGTCAGAATCATGGTTAAAGCCATGCCTGCCATCGACTTCTTATGCGCTTCCTGGGTTTCAACTGATTCGTAACGATCGTATTGGCCGCACTGGAGGTGGTGTTGCTATATATCTACGCTCACATATTTCTTTTAATATAGTTGATCAATCGCTGCACCAAACTATTGGTGGACCGGAACATCTCTTTGTTGAAGTGATTTTTTCACATACAAAGGTCTTGCTAGGTGTTTATTATAGCCCTAATCTTACAATCGATTACTTCTTATCTCTTGAAACCCTGCTGGAGCGCCTTAAGCCCTTATACGGTCATACAATTTTAATGGGTGATTTTAATACCTGCCTATTAAAAGATGATCATCGAGCCACTCGGTTAAAGTCTTTGGTTACTGGTGCTAATTTACACATTCTTCCACTCGCTGCTACACATAATTTCCCTCATTGCTCACCCTCACTTCTTGACTTGATTATTGTCTCATCTACCGATCATGTTGAAAAACACGGTCAATATCCTGCTCTGGCTTTTTCGTTCCACGATCTCATTTACTTGTCGTATAAAATTAAACCTCCAAAAGCGAAATCAAGAATACTTCTGCGACGCAATTTTGGTGGAATAGACTGGAACCGCCTGCGGGAAGATGCAATTGCAATTGACTGGCACAAAATTTCCAACTATAGTACTATTGACCAACAAGTTGCTGCCTTTAATTCACTTTTGTTGCAATTATATGATCGTCATGCTCCATTGCGTCCTGTTCGAGTCAAACATCTTCCAGCGCCCTGGCTAACTGAGGATATAAAAAAATTGCAGAGAAAGAAAAACATGGCAAAATTACGGTATAGGATGAACCCCAGCGACAAAAATCGGGTGATATACAACAAAGCTCGAAATCATTGTAATAGGGTGTGTAGAGACCATCAACGACGCCATATCCATAAATCTGTACTCGAGGAAGATGACCCTTCCAGAGTATGGAAGTTTCTTAAGTCCATAGGAGTGGGTAAAGCATGCCAGAGCGTTAATTCTCAAAATATAGATCTTAATAAGCTTAATAAGCATTTCTCTTCTTCGAATATCATAAATGATAATACCAAGCAAAAGACACTTAACCAAGTCGCTGCTTCTACCTCTCCTAACACTCCGTACTTTTTCTTTAGTCAATTTACAGAAAGTGATGTTAAGAAGAATATTATGGCTATAAGTTCTGATGCTGTAGGTGCTGATTGCGTCAGTCGCAAAATGATAATCCCTATACTTGATATCTTATGCCCTATCCTAACATCCATGTTAAATTCCTCCATTGATTCCTGTGAATTTCCTTCAGCATGGAAGGAAGCGCAAATTATTCCTTTACCCAAAAAGAACAATCCTTCATGTCACAGCGATTACCGTCCAATTTCCATTCTCCCTTTCTTGTCCAAAGTCCTTGAGCGTCTGGTGCAACGTCAACTGGCACCTTTCCTTACTCAAAATAACCTTCTTAATCCCCTACAATCCGGTTTTCGACCAGGTCATAGCACGACAACAGCACTACTTAAAATAACAGATGATATCCGTATGGGTATGGACACGCAACAGGTCACAATATTAACGTTGCTAGACTTTAGCAATGCTTTTGGTACCGTAGATTTCGATATCATGCTCGCCACTTTAAGTTCTCTTAACATATCTCCTAATGTAATTGACTGGTTTCATAATTACCTGTATGGACGCCGTCATCGTATTCGAATTAATGATTCGTTTTCGGACTGGTCTTTAGTCAGTGCCGGCGTCCCGCAGGGTGGCGTGTTGTCTCCTCTTTTATTTTCAATTTTTATTAATAATATTTCCCAACACATCACTTCTCTCTACCACCTATATGCAGATGACCTCCAAATTTATTGCCATTCTAAGCTCTCTGAATTACCTGCTGCGATCAGCTTTATAAATAACAACTTATTAAATATATCTAAGTGGAGCTTATCTTTTGGACTTGAGTTAAATCCGAGTAAGACTCAAACAATAATCATCGGTAGTCCAAAGCTCATGTCAAGACTTAACTTCTCCTCTCTACCTCCTATACTTCTGAATGGACAAATTGTACCGTACAGCAAGACTGTTAAAAATCTTGTACAGCAAGACTGTTAAAAATCTTCTTGACTCAACTGTGGAGCCCACGTCATATTTTGGTCAATAGTAATGACCAAAATATGACGTGGGCTCCACAGTTGAGTGAAGTTAGTAGGAAGATGTTTGCATCGGTAGGATATCTTTCACGATTGCGTAATTTTCTACCTATTCCAACTAAAATTGTGTTAGCACAATCTCTCCTTATACCAGTTCTTGATTACGCTGACTCGTGCTATCTTGACGTAAAAGAGGAGCAATTGAACAAACTTGAGCGGTTACAAAATCTCGCTATTCGGTTCATCTTTGGCTTAAAAAAGTATGACCATATCTCTGAGTTTCGTAAAAAGCTCAAGTGGCTCCCAATCCGTCTTCGCAGGAATACACATATTCTTCATCTTCTTTACTGTATACTGTTTGATCTATGCACTCCACCCTACCTAAAAGAGCGTTTCAAGTTCCTAGGACACTCTCATCCCAAAAATCTGCGCTCTGATGAAAATTTTATCCTAAAAATTCCTTCACACTCCTCTTCCTTTTATAGTTCCTCCTTCACAGCTACAGCCTCTCGATTATGGAATGATTTACCTTTGAATATGAGGCAAGCAAAATCATTATCCATTTTTAAACAACAGCTTAAAATATATTATCTTTCTTTATAACCTATCTATAATAAACGTAACTGTCATCTATATCGTTAATTAAAAAAAATATATTACCTACATTGTCATTTATATATATATATATATATATATATTTTTTTCATGTATATGTAATATATATGATTATAGAATACTTATATATGTATTTATTAGTGTATATATTATGTAATAAGTATATGTATGTATATGATATATATTTATTGTATGTATTACTTATATAGCTGTATATTTATTTTATCTATTATCGCATCTACTTTATGTATTGTTCACACCCCCTTAGCCCCGTTTCCCTTCCTTTATTTCCTATGCCTTAAGGTTGCCTGGAAGAGATCGCTGTTATAGCGATAAGGTCGCCTTTTGTACAATTTAAAAATCCGTTCACATACCCATACATCAAATTCTCCTCGTCCATAACTCAATTTTATTATACACAAATACAAAGTACTTTCATTTACTACTATGTTACTTTTGTACTTTGCTTAACAAATATTTGAGGACATTGCAGACACTTGCTGAAAAAACTTTAAAAAAAAAAAAAAAAAAAAAAAAAAAAAAAAAAAAAAAAAAAAAAAAAAAAAAAAAAAAATACAAAACGGTTTTATATATGTTTTAGAATAGAAACTATCATGTGACAGTGTAATTAATTTATTTTTATTTTTGCTCTTGTAAAACAAAACGCGGCGTTGAGCCACATCCAGTTAACACGAAATATTACGATTATAAAGTGGAGATCAGAGTGTCTTGACACTAGGCTCTCTCTGGATAAAAAAATGCGGCAATCATTTGAGGGTTAAAATATACTTTTAAAATTCTGTTTTTAGGTTCACACTGTATCCCGCACATAACTTAGGATAGGTAAAGGGAGACGACAACAAGAAGATCGCTAAGGGAACGGTAGTCTTAGGCTAGAGCAGGTATTTTACACTAGGTTCGCAGGATCCTCTATTCAGCTATGTCTTAGATATGTGAAGCAATAAATAGACTAGACCTTTTGTTGCAGGTAGCAGGAGGTTTGTCCTCCGTCTGACTTGCGACCACTATCATACTAATGATGACCGGTTCCGGATCCGGATCCGGTTCGATGAGAAGTAAGCCAGGTTTTAGCCTTTACCACCCTTTCCCCAGAGAGTGGTGGTTCCGATAAAAGACTACTACATTGTCCTCCCCTTCCATCTGTATCCTCTAGGTCAGCAACGCATTTACAACATCTCTGGTGTTGTAGATGTCTATGGGCGAAGGTAGCCATTTATCATCAGGTGGTCCTTCATCCATTATCCAAGAAAAAAAAATAAATAAAAAAAATGACAATATGTACTTTGCGTGTTTTGACTCTATTATGAACGTAAAAGCCTATTTTCATGTAATATCTGCAAAAACAAAGTTCCTATAAATGATAAAACCTCTAAGCCTCATTATGTATTCATAGCCGGTGGTGGCTCTTAAAGGGATTTCGTAGAACCGACCGTCTATAGAGACTAAAAGAGTTGAATATCTATACTTATCAATATAATATAGTCATGATATTTTTATATTATACTCGTATATCCTCTTGGCGCAGTGGGATAGCCTTTCAGTTTGGACGTAATGGTTATGTGTTCGATGCTAAAAGTATTTGTAAGTATGATATGCCTGGTATGTTAGATGAAGGACGGCGTTAAGCACCGCCAGTCAACACGTAATATATTGAATTCTATGCCTGATTTCGTGTTATGCGGGAAAAATAAAGTTACTTTTTACCTTACTATCAGAGGAGGGTTATATTTTTCGCGCGTATCTTGTATGTTTGTAATATTCTTTATTACCTCATATCTACCAAACCCCTGGACCGAATTATATAATTAAGGCGACGTTAGATAAGTAACGCTACTCGAAGTGTTCTTAGTCGTAGTCACTCTTAATTCAATATGGTGCCCTCTACAAGCAATTACGGGACCCATTTTATATTTTACAGGACTTTTCTTTTCAGTTTCTATATGCAGTCGAGTTCTTTATTCTTTATAATATTTATTAACTGACTTATACTTACTGTAAGTTTTACACTAAGTATAAGGCAGTTAATTGTGTAAGCGTGGGCCTATAGAGGGCACCTTAATTATATAAATATGTTGGTAACAAGGCATATCGCGGCGTTGAGTTCCGCCACTCAACACGCAATGCCTCAATTTGGCGGAAAGTGGGGAACAGAATTGTTGTAAGAGAACGGAGTGTCTTAACACTAGGTTTTCAGGTTCCCTCTGCCTACCCTGCTATATGTGGGATACAGTGTGAAGTTAAAAAAAAAAATTATAAATGCGAAAGTAACTCTGTTTGTCTGTTTGTTACGCTTTCACTCCTAAACGATCGATTCTCGATCGATTAGGAGTGAAATCGATTAGGAGTGAAATCGATCGATCGATTTTGATGAAATTCGGTATGAAGATAGAATTGAACTTAGGAAAGGACATAGGATACTTTTTATTGCAAAAAAAATGGTAGGAGGGGTTGAAATAGGGGATGAAAGTTTGTATGGAATTTCCTTATTGTCAAACGTAAAATCATGTAATATGAAACTGTTTAAAACTTTCACACCTAAACCACTTAACCAATTTTGACAAATATTCCTTGTCTAAACTTGGGAAACACTATAGGCTCCTTACAATGTCGCGCGATATAACCGAATTTCACGCGGGCGAAGTCGCGGGCGGAAAGCTAGTTCGTAATAATTTTACTTTTTGTTAGAAATCGATTATTATTGTTACATTTTATTTGAAATTGATTTTCTTTTATTAAAATGTTAATTATTCACTAACATGTTATAACGTTAAATTGGGGTAATAAACGAATTGTTAGCATATGTGTGTTAAATTTTAATAGAATTAATTAAAAACATTAGAGCTTGCAACACGATTAGTTCACTTTATTTGATTCTCTGTTATTTGTGTAATTGGTTTGTATTTAATTTAAAAAAATATATATTATTTTGTAACTACACTTATTTTTCTAACGCCTGTCGTGGCGCAGAGGTACAAGCGTGTGACTGTAAACGCGACAAGTTGTGGGTTCGATTTTCACTCCAGGAAATGGAATTTTTCGTTTCTTGGGTTTGGTAATAAGGCAAAGCGCAGCGTTGAGTTCCGCCACTCAGCACACAATGCCTCAATTTGACGGAAAGTGGGTAACGGAGTGTCTTAACACTAGGTTCGCTCTGCCTATCCAGCTATATGCGGGTTACAGCATGAAGCTATGTATATATGTATGTATGTATTTATTTTTCTTTTAATTTATAGCATTTAAGGCTAGTGTTAAGACACTCCGTTCTCTGCTTTCCGCCTAATTGTGTATATATCGAACATTGCAACTTTTAATAAGTTTACCATAAAAATAGCGTAATTCATCGCTACACTTTGTCTCTGACTTCAATTACTGAAATAAGTTAAGAATGATAATTTGACCGAATGGAAATCGAACCTACAACCAACTAGAGTATAATCACATGCGCCACTATGATGTATGAGGTCTTATAAGTAAAAAATAATCAATATTATTTAGCTATTTAAAAAAAAGTAAATCTTATTATAGTAATCACCTTTTTTAAGTTCATTATTACAAAAATTGTCATTTATTCGCTCTGGTAAGACGAATCGCGACGTTGAGTTCTGCCAATTAACACCGCAATGTCTCAGACAGAAAGCGTCGAACGAAGTGTTTTGACACTTTCTGAATACCCACCCTGCTATGAGGAATTAAGCAAGAAATTAAAAAAAAAAATATTACAAAAAGTAAGAATGTAAGTGCGCGGCGTTGAGTTCCGCCACTCAGCACGCAAAGCCTCAATTCGCCGGAAAGTGGGGAATGGACGGGAAGACACTTGTCAACACTAGGTTCTCTCTGCCTACCCTACTATATGCGGGATACAGCGTGAATCTATGTATGTATGTGTAATACTATTTACAAAAATATTTAATAAACAGCATTCTCTCTTGCCAAAGATGGTTCTTAGTAATAATCTTTGACTAGCATGAATTAGTTAAAATTTGTACTAAGAAATAATGTATGTATGTAAAAAGAAAGAAAGAAGAACTAAAACTAATTTTAGACATAAAAATACAATGAATTTAATATATAGAAAGGGTATGACCATGTTTTGTTTAATATTAAAATTGAAGAGAGAACTTCCCACTTATGTTTTGTTAGGTTTTGTATAGGTTTCCCAAATTTCCACGAAGGCTGTCTTTTCATATTACTTAAATGAAATTAAAACCAAATATTTTTTATTCAAATATGCTATTATAAGCACTTTCAAATTTTTAATTAACATAAAGATGTCAGTATTGTCAGTCCTACCGGAAGCTACCAGCAGTGAGGAAGATAGTTCTGTTGAGAAGAGTCAGTGATAATCTCAACAGTTGCTCTTTTTAAACTGTTTCCAAAAAAGAAAGAGGTTATCATTTTTATTGTATTTTTTACGAGTGTTATCACATAACTTGTTACTAGGCGAGACATTTTTAATGAGACTTTTTTTATGTAACAGCTAGTAAGATCTGATAAGTAATTTTTGTCTTCGCAATAATTTTACTTTTTAATGCACTTTTTAAATTTGATTGTTTCTTTAATTTAAATTTTAATTATTGAAATCAAATCAAATGTTTCTTATCCAAGGAGTTTATTACAAGCACTTTTGAATAATCAATTAACATAAAAACTACTGACAAATATTGCCTGTCCCCAAAGCTACCAACGGCTCGGAAAGCTTTCAGAAAGAAAGAAAATTGTTCTTGACTTAAAGTGGCAGAACTTAAGTCATTTATTATATGTATATACGTATAATTTGTGCGATTAATGATTTATTTACTTCTTGATTGGAAATGGAAGAAAATGAAAAGCTTAGCTGATTTGTCGAATATTGGTAATTGTAAATTTTTTACGTCGCGTTTGACTGTAAAAGCGATTGGTTGAAGGTTTGAACCTCACTCGAGGGAATCTGGGAACCATTCTAGTAAGGCAAAACGCGGCGATAAATTCCGCCAATTAACACACAATATCTTGGATTTGGGCGAAAAGCGATGAACGGAGTGTTTCGACACTAGGTTCTCTCTGGCTACACTATTATGTGGGATAAAATGTGAGGCTGTAGAAAAGTATTTGTTATATAAAGCACAAAAATAATATACATACAAACATAGCTTCACGTTGTATCCCGCATATAGCAGGGTAGGCAGATCGAACCTAGTGCTAAGACACTCCGTTCCCCACTTTCTACCGAATTGAGGCATTGCATGCTGAGTGGTAGAACTCAATGCCGCGCTTTTGCCTTGTGACCAAACCCAGGAAATGATAAATTCCATTTCCTGGAGTGGGAATCGAACCCACAACCTGTCGCGGTTACAGTCGCACGCTTGTGCCTCTGCGCCACGACAGGCGTTCAACAAAAATAATATAAGAACAATATATCAAAAATTATTCAAAGCTGTCGCCTGTTCCAGAACCACTTTATAAATTGTTTCACGCGACGTCTCCCGAATACTAATAGTGTCTAAATAATTCGTTACTTCTTCCAACATTTTCCACTACATGACCTAGTTCGACTTTTCTATTAAAACAATATTGCGAGAAATGATTACCGTACTACGTGACATTGGCGAAGTGATTTGTGCTCAACTGGCAAGGTCGAAGTGCCTTAATTACAGAACTAAAGTCAACTAAATTAGAAATGATTATATACAAAAAAAAAAAGTGGCGGAACTCAATATTGCGCTTTGTGTGGAAAGGAGAGTGTAGAAATAAAAATATGAACAAATACTTACATGTCTTTAAACAAATATTGCCCTTTTAATAAATGTATGTGTAGGGAATAAGCTTTCTTTTATCAGTACACCACATGGATGGAGCCACGGTCGAAGGCTAGTGATTTATACAAGTTTCTAGCAAAAGTTCAACTTTGGCTACTTCACAAAAATATCTTAAAAATGGCAAATAACACTAAAAAAGTACTTTTAAAACGGCAATAATCAGAATTGAGTTGAATTACAAATATATTGGAAGCACTTAACACCCCGCAAAGCGTCTAACTTGAGCGAGCTTTGCAAAGTTTAGTTACATCGAGGGTCGTTATTATTTCGACACGAATAAATAAGTCAGAAATTTGATGAGGAAGGACCTAGGCTACTTTTTATCAACACTCTACATGGACAAAGCTGTAGCAAAAGCTAGTGATTTTTTAGCGAAAAAGTTAGTGAAAATGTTCAATTTTGACTACATTAAAAAAGTTCTTCAACAAATGGCAATAATCAGAGTAGAGTTGATCTACAAATATATTGGAAGCACTTAACACCCCGCAAAGCGTCCAAGTTGAGCGAGCTTTGCAAAGCTCAGTTACATCGACGCTCCTTATTATTTCCGAGCGTGCTCTGAATCGCGACAATAGGTCAAGTGCTCTTGCCTTCAAGGAAATACAATTTTGCTTGTTTTCACTTTCTTATGGCGTGTTTTCGTTTTGGGTGGAACGTGTTATGAATATTAATTGTGTTGTAATATATATTTATGGGGAGAATGTAGTGGTTATATATTATTCTCTACTTTTATGGCTTTAATGACTTTATGTTGTTAATAGTGGGATTGAGGTATTTGATATTTCATTGTAACATGACGGTTACATAATTATTTGAAGTCATACTAACTTAGTGGAGTATGTCTCACAATACAATCGGTGATTATGGGTCCGATTCCCAAAGGAATGAAATTTATAATATTATGATTATCCTAGTTTATTCAACTAATTGTATTCGTATTATATGCATACCAGACGTGAATATTTCAATGCAAGTATGCATAGATTTTTTTTTAATTGAGTTAATTTCTGTTCATTTATTATAGCGTTTCAAACGTTTTTTTTTAATATATTTAATAGGCATTAGAATTTGTTTTGTTCATAGAATGAATAAATGACTAAGTTAATTAAAAAGTCAAGGAAATTTACATATAAAAATCGACATCGAAAAAACTTCAATATGTGTATTCTGAAAAGTATGCATTTATTAACTTATTTACGCCTGGTACGATTATCGTTTTTATAATAGCCGGAGGCTGTAGAGTGATTAGTACAGTATTGTACAAGATAATTATTCACATGACGTAAATACATACAATAAATATACATAGCTTCACGTTGTATCCCGCATATAGCAGGGTAGGCAGAGAGAACCTAGTGTTAAGACACTCCGTTCTTCGCTTTCCGCTGAATTGAGGCATTGCGTGCTGAGTGGCGATACTCAACGTCGCGCTCTGCCTTGTTACCAAACTCAGGAAATGAAAAATTCCATTTCCTGGAGTGGAGTGGTCGTAACATATTCACTGTCCTGTAGGTATACAGGAAAAAAGACAAGTAAATTTAAAAAAAACAGTATATTTTATAAAGATAGTTAGAGTAAGCCTAGTGCTAGAGAGAACCAAGACACTCCGCTCACTTTCCGCTCGAAATTGAGTGAACTATATTTGATCCGAGAATTTGATCGAAGAATAATGAATTGTTATTCCCATAAATAAGTTTGTAAATTTTATACCCGCCAAAGAACAAAAAACGTACTTTCGCTTTGCGAGTGACGGCTGAGTCGCATGTATTATGCACGGCGCAGCGTTGTACGCTTAATATCCTTTATTAAAACCAAGCTTTTCCTGTTACAAAAACTTTACCTCATGTATGTATATGTAACATACGATATGTGCTTTTTTAAACTTTTAAAAAACAGTTTACTTGCAAAAGTAGATGTATGTAGTATGGGAGCTTTAAAGCTCTTTGAAGAAGTTCTTTACAAAATATTTATCTAAAGTTGTAACTGTAAAAATGTTTTTTAAACGTATCATTTGGTGTTTACTTTGTATGAGTATAACTACTGATATTTATGTTTCTAGTATATTATTTGAATTGTCTTTATGAATAAACTCAGGATATAAGGAGGTCACGTGGTCTACCTGTGACCACGGACTATTGTAAAATGTTTGAAACGTCGGATTTCTAATCATGTATTTTCGAATACTAAAATATACGGGATTAATCCGGTCAAAATAGTTTCATTTAATCTGTGTAAACATCACGAAAATTAAAGATCTTATTATTATTATGTCAGGAATATATTCAGTTTTTGCTGTCGTTTAATTTAGTAATAAGAAGCAATTTCTAGTTATCCCGCTTAACAGGGTAATCAGAGAGAGTGTTCTAGATCTAGTTCTAATTCTATGTGTAAACACTCCGTTTGCCGTTTCCTGCCGCAAATTAGGCAAGAGAGGTAGGGGGACCTCAGTTGACCTTCGTGAACACATCATCATCATCGAATCAATAATACGGGAGGAAGGTCACGTAAAAAGCATGAGGACCCCCCGGAGGGCATGCATGAAGAGGTTAATGACTATGGACGAGACGAATGAGGTATGCAGGGACCGTAGCGTTTGGCGCTC
The DNA here is from genome assembly GCA_033558755.1 of Philaethria dido. NCBI lineage: Eukaryota > Metazoa > Arthropoda > Insecta > Lepidoptera > Nymphalidae > Philaethria > Philaethria dido. Next base: position 47,134 of record JAKGSA010001115.1, on the reverse strand, counting down.
CGTTCTCATTGACTACCCCGCTAGGGATAAAGCGTGAAGTTAGGTAAATAGGTACTTATAATGTGGAATTCAACGTCTCACTTTGTCTTACAAGTATGGAGAAATGAAAGCAATTTAAATATAAATATTCCATCTTGTGGGAATCGCACAACCATTGCTTGGACACACCGATTTAATGTGCCACGACAGTGTCAGTGTTATTTATGATATTTTTAATAGCGTATTCAATTTTATTTTTCCATACAGTGTGCGTCAGGCACGCGAGTGAGACAAATAGGAGCATTGGCAAAATAAAAAATGCCAGTAGTTGGCATTCCAGCGTGATTAATGTACGTAGGGTGACTTCTTTTTAGAAAAAACTGGTGCAAAAATATACACACATATCCGTAGCAGACGTGAATAAGTTAATAAATCATTCAATTTATTTTGAAGTCCTCGCTTTTGTAAGCTAAAAGATCGGCGTTGAGTTTCGGTACTTCTTAATTTAACAATTTCGAATTCGGTTGCAATGTGGAGACCGGAGTGTATAGACACTTGACTTATCTTTGACTATCCTGATCTGGTAAAACAAAACTGCGGCGTTGAGTTCCGGTTCCGGTTCCGGTTCACGGGGTGATTAAGTAAATAAAATGACCTGACCTGAGAATCGAATCCAATACTCGTTTGCTAACTATTGTAAGCTTGTACTAGCTCTTCTTTGTCACAGACATGAAAAGTTATTTTAAAAAAAGAAAAATACAGCTTCACTCTATATCAACTCCTGTCGTGGAGCAGAGGTACAAGCGTGCGACAGGTTGTGGGTTCGAATTCTACTTCAGGAAATAGAAATTTTGAATTCCTGGGTTTGGTAACAAGGCAATTTACGACGTTGAGTTCCGCCACTTAACACGCAATGCCTCAATTCGGCGGAAAGACGGAGAAATGAAAATAATTTAAATTTAACCATTCCTCCAAATGGAAATCGAACCCACAATCGCGTTTACAGTCAAACGCTGTCACTGAGCCACGATGGTCCTACTTATTTTTTCAACTAAAAATAGCTAAAACTCTCATAAAAAGTCAATGTATATATCGTATAAGCCCTATATAGGATTGTAAAGGATTAAAGGAAAATATAGTTGAAAACTTCATACGTATATAAACGAAATGTGTTGATTTTTCACAAGTGGTTAGTGATATTTGTAAAAACTTTTGTTATTTTGATGAAATTTTTGCTTTTTACTATATGTAGGTTTTCGATTCTTGAATTATTTTTTTTGAAATTCAAATTCAAATCCCGCTGCGATGAAATTTTTATATATTTTATAATAAAACTGTTTACTGAAGTGTGTGATTAACACTTTAAAAATATTAATTTTGTTTTCCTTCATATTTCATCTACTCTTTCCATCTTTTAAAAAAATATATGAGAAAGTCATGTATTTAATGCGTAAAAGGATTAGAAAATCAATATATTACTAATGATTAGGACATCGCATAATGTATGTATATGTGTGTAATCATTATATGAATACGTGAAGAAAAAACTTTAGATCCCTTCTTATGAAAACTATTCAGACAGAAAAGTATGAAAATTATCATACACATAGTGTACATGCCGAAGAAGGGTAAAAAAAAAAAATTTTTATAATATCAGAAAAAAAGTAACGTTGCTAAGGCAACGTGTATTTTACACGTCAATGGGGCAACTAGTATAAAATATTGTGTCGCAGTTCGTAGGTTCATATTACATTACTAAATAATAACAACAGGTAGACTGTTTCAGAGCAAGTATTATAAAATATCATTTTTATTTGCTAGGTGGCAAGTGTTCTTGACTAGAATATTTGCCTACAAACGTAAACTAAAGTAAAACTGGGCTAGAGACGTGAAATAAGAATTTATTATATAATTTATAAATATTCCGTATTTTTAATATGTTTTTATATCACAGCATCTAGCTGTAAACGCGACTGATTGTGAATTCGTTACCCGCTCGTAGGAATGATATTTTCACATTTTCACTTTGGTAACACAAAGCGCGGCGTTAAGCTCTGGCTCTTAACAAGCAATGTCTGGAGTTCGGGCAGTAATTGGAGAACATTATGACATTCTCAGTCTATCCTGCTATGTGGGTGGAGATGAAAAAATAATATTAACAACACGTGTAGACCTTACCTAATGAGTAGGAGAAATTATTCTTGGTTCTGTATCATTAAAATAATAATTAAAATTTTAATAAAAGAGAACACCGACTTTAAATAATATACATACATACATACATACATAGCTTCGCGCTGTATTCCGCATATAGCAGGGTAGGCAGAGGGACCTAGTGTTAAGACACTCCGTTCCCCACTCACACTTACACCACTCCCCACGTACAACACACATTTAAATAATATGTAATAAAAAATACAATTATTTCTACTAACGCGAAAACTACTTCTCGAATCTTAACTAAATTTTAATGAGACCACATCAGAAAACGCCTGTCGTGGCGCAGAGGCACAAGCGTGCGACTGTAAACGCGACAGGTTGTGGGTTCGATTCCCATTCCAGGAAATGTAAAATTTAGTATTTTCATTTCTTGGGTTTGGTAACAAGGCAAAGCGCGGCGTTGAGTTCCGCCACTCAACACATAATGCCTCAATTTGGCGGAAAGCGGAGAATGGAAATGTTGAAAGAGAATGGAGTGTCTTAAAGTGTTAAGGTTCTCTAGTTCCTTCTGCCTACCCCGCTATATGCGGGACACAGCGTAAAGTTAAAAAAAAAAAACCACATCAGTAGCACCAACTATCACACAAAAGTATAATCATCGAAAATTGTTCACCCAATAAAAAAGTTCACATACAAAAAATACAGTGTAATTGATAAACTCTTGCTTTTCAAGTTACTTAATAAAGATCATGCGGTGGTTCGTTTAATGAGACCATAAATTGCAAAAAGCCTGGAGTCCACTCACGCCGTAACTCAGAGGAGTGAAGCTGATATGTTATCAGATACGGGTTACCTTACCTTTTTATCATCATGATATATTATTAGGTTTAAAGCTATAATTTACTTTAATTTAAATACTGTGAGAATATCTGCGTATCTAACGCCTGTCGTGGCGCACAGGCTAGCATGCAACTGTAAACGCAACGGGTTCGATTCCCACTCAAGGAAATTATTTTTTTAATTTCCTGGGTTTGGTAAAAAGGCAAAGCGCGGCGTTGAGTTCCGCCACTCAGCACGCAATGCCTCAATTCGGTGTAAAGTGTGGAACAGAGTGTCTTAGCACTAGGTTCTCAGGTTCCCTCTGCCTACCCTGCTATATGCGGGTTACAGCGTGAAGCTAATACAGAAAAAAAATCTTTGTAGAGAAGGCCATCGTGGCGCAGTGGGATAGGCTGACTGTAAATGTTTGGGTTCGATACATATCCAGGGTTATTTTTTTGTAGCTTCACGCTGTATCCCGCATATAACAAGGTATATATGTATCCCGCATATAACAAGGTATAGGAACCAGAGAACCTAGTGCTAAGACACACAGTTTTCAGAGAAATTATTAAAAAAAATGTTTCTTTTCTTCATTCTGGTAATATTAAGTGCGGCGTTGAAAAGTTGAAGTTCAGTATTGGTGAAAGCGGCGAACGGAGTGTCTGGATTCTGTCTGTGTTCTCTCGGTCTCTTTGCTAAGCAAGATAAAGAGTGAAACTGTAAAACAAACTATGAGGTGGGTAAAATAGTTATACCGTGTATCTTTGACGAGGGGTAAAAATTTTAAATAGTAAACCGGTAAATTTTGGGAAGCCGGTATATATATTATGGGAAAGGTGAAGTTATTTAGTAATTATACGTAAAGTTATTAAGTAATTATATCTAAAGTTAAATAGTAAATTCGAATTTTGTTGATGACCTTTTTTTAGGTGTTTTTAGATATTATATCGTTTACAAAAGGTAAGCCGATGGGAAACGTGTTATATGGGCGTCTTGCCACTGCTGTATATGTCACATGTAAAATATAAAGACACAAAAATAAATAATATTACATTTTACATACATTCACATATTTACTTTTAATTAGTTGAAAAAACTAGTAATTAATTCAGAATTCCTCTTTGGAGTCACTTAAAAGTTGTTCATTCATACATCGAGTCAGCAGTCAGTCGCGAGCCAGTTGGAGGGCGCGTAGTAGTAGACTAGGTCACACTTGTTGAGATGAATTCGATAGCGAATAGACAGACAAAAAACGGTCATGGTGTATATCTATATACATATATAAAACGCTTGTATTAATGAGTGACTGACAAGCAACGTACAAGCGAAACTACTGGACGTAGAAAGCTGATTTTTGGCTGTGTATGTAGGCTTCTCGGAAACGCTAAGAAACTCTCTCGGAATTCATACGAAAACCAAATTTAGGGTTTTATACATTGACTACCATGTTAACAAAATCGTGGGTCAAAGCTAGTGTAAATATAAAGTTTATAGTTGCAAAAATCTATATATGATGAGGTTATCCTGGCGTAGTAGGCTTGCGTCTGATTGTAAATATGGTGGTAGTTGGTTCCAACTCCAATCCTGAAAAATGTACTTAAAGTAGTTATATTAAAATATCTACTCCGGTAAGATAAAACAAGGCAGTTCAGTTCCGCTACTCAATAAGGCTTTTCTCGTTTTCGAGGTAAAACGGAGAACGCAGTGATACTAGCTCATTACTTTATTTATTTCTATATCAAGAATATTTAAAGAATAAAAAAGTAACAATTAAAATAACTCGAACGTCATGCAGGATAGCTAACATTGTATTATTTCTTTTTTTTTTAACTTCGCGCTGTAACCCGCATATAGCAGGGTAGGCAGAGGGAACCAGAGAGTGTTAAGACACTCCATTCTCTTTCGACAATTCCGTTCCCCACTTTCCGCCGAATTGACATTGTATTAAATAACCAAATTATAATTTTTATATTTGAAAAGAGCTACTATTGAGTTTCTCCACCGTTCTTCTCATCAGAACTGCCTTCTGAACTGTTGGCAGCATTATTTACATTAAACGATATGAAAATACTTCCAAAAGTATATTTCAATAAAAACTTTTTGATAATTAATTAAATTTTTAAAAAGTTCAACATGACATTAACTCTAGCATTAGCACAGTAAGAAGGCGTTACACCGTTTAAGTTACGTGGGTAGAGTTACATATATTATCGTATATTATTATACTTGTTCCCAACAAAGTTTATTTTTGCTGTTACCCCATAAATGATATATTTTATTAGGGTAAGAATGTTGTGAACATTTGTAATTTCGCCCTTCGCTCGAGCGCTGAGAGACGAGAACCCGCATTTGCTACAAGTGGCAAGCGAAACCAATAAACTTATATTATTTATAAAATTTTTCACCTGTTATTGAAAATGTGTATGTTTATGGAGTTATTTAAACCAACTTCAAGAAAGGAGTACTTTATCTATAGTATATATATTTTGAATTTGCTTTTACGCATCTATATTTATATAAAGAAGAACCTATAAAGAAGAACCTTCTTTATATAGGAAATTATAATATAAATATAATTTCCTATATAAAGAAGGTTGGTTGGTAGAGAATGCTAGTTAGTGGATAGACGTGACTGGTTGAGTAGCCCGTCTTTTGTACAATTTTTTTTATTTTAATTGTGCAATAAAGAATTTGTAAATAAATATATTAAGCAATATGAATAAACTGAACTTAATGTAGTTTTTTGCATGTGTATGTATGTATATATATATGTAGTTATTTATTTATGTTTATTAGTATGTATATGTGTATGTATATTTATTTAGTATTTGTGTACTTATAAAAATTCAATACTTTATGCACCTCTCTGCACTCTCTTATAGTATGTCCATTACTATTGGTTGCCTGGAAGAGATTATTTTTGTAAGAAGGCCGCCATTGCAGATTTACTTTAAATGTTACTAGTATAATTCATATTCTTTATTGCAATAAATAAATAAATTGTATTTTTTTTAACTCCACGTTGTATCCCGCATGTAACAGGACAGGCAGAGGGAACCAGAGAACCTAGTATCAAGACACTCCGTTCTCTTTCAACATCTCCGTTCCGTTTCGTATTTTTTAATTTGTGCTATCCCATTATTTTCTACTGGGTGAACTAATTTTGATGTGTTTTCTTCATATGATAGCTATTGCTGAAGTGGTCTCATTTAGCTCTAGTTAACATATGTTTGGCAGTTTTTGATTTGGTAATAACTGTAGTTTTTACTGCATTTTCTTTCAAGAAGTCTTCGTTTTTTTCTTAGTTTTTTTAACTTATATTTCATGGAACCTGTTTTAGTGTAGGATAGCGTTGGATTCCGCAACTCAAGGCAATTTCTGTAAATTGATCAAGATATAGCGAACGGAATGTTTAACATTACTTTTTGTCTGCTGTAAGTATGAAATAAATACGTGCAACTGAAAATATATAAATTATGTATTCTGACAATAATTATCAGATGGAGGAGATAAAAATAATTTAAATATACTCAATTCACCGCGCGGGTATCGATCCGATGACCATCGTGTGTACCGTATATACTTTTTATAACTATCCTTGGAAAACTTGAACATGGCTATTCAATTCTAAACTAAGCCTATAGGCTTAGTATATTATATTCACTCAACTGATAATTACAGACACATGAATAGATTAAGAGCCCTCAAAAATTTATAGAGGCTATCGTGGGTCAGTGGACTCTCTGACTGTGCGCTTGATGGATTTATAAATATAATTTCATTATAATTATATTGTAATTATTTTATAATTTCGCTTTCGATAGTCAAAGAGCGGCGTTTGGATCCGCTGCTAAATACACTACGTCTCGGAAGAAACAACTAGATAAAACTACATACATACATACCTTCACGGTGCATCCCGCATATACCATTAAGACACTCCGTTCCCCACTTTCCGCCGAATTGAGGCATTGCGTGCTGAGCGGCGGAACTCAACGCCGCGGTTTGCCTTGTCACCAAACCAATTTTTTGTAGTGGGAATCGAACCCACAACAGTTAGATAAAACTAATTTTATAATTAATCGTATATATTTTGTTTTACCTGTGATCATGAACTTCTGCGAAGAGAGAGAGAAGAGGTTTCATATATATTGTTTTTTTAAAATACTAAAGTATATGTGAAAATAAAGCTTAAAAAGTTTAGTTAGAAGGTCGTAAAAACCAAAGATTTTATTAGGAGAACATTTGGTACTGTGTCTCTATTGCTTGAAACTTAATAAAATGTTGGAGAGTTTCCAAGAAGGGCGGATTCAAGCCACGCTACGTTCAACTGTCCATACGTTTTAAAAAAAAATGTTTTCCTCAACCTAAATGTATTAATACTTTAACAATATTAAAAAAAACATCTTCGAGAGATACTCTAATATAAATAAGCCGTATTTATATTAGAGTATCTCTCGAAGATTATTCCTTAATATAATCACATCACGATTTAAGTTCAACGTAGTATGAAAACTTATAAACAATTTGCGTCTATATGTGGCCCTTTAGCAATATAATTAAAATTAACAAAAAAATAAGACCATTTTTTTATAAACTGCTCTAAAAAGTATAACTGTTACGAATAACTTAAAAACTACTCAAAATCTAAATTTATATGGCATATCAGAACACCTAACGTGGCGAGAGGCGCAAGAGTGCGACTGTAAACGCGACAGGTTGTGGGTTCGATTCCCACTCCAGGAAATGGATTTTTTTATTTCTTTGGTTTTGTAACAAGGCAAATCGCGGCGTTGAGTTTCAACACACGGCATGCAATGTCTCAATTCGGCGGAAAGTGAGGAACGGAGTGTCTTAACCCTAGGTTCCCTCTGCCTACCCTGCTATATGCGGGATACAGCGTGAAGCTATGTATGTATGTACGTATCAAAATTTGTTAATCCAATAAAAATTATGCGTTAATACACATAAAAATAAAGCCGAACTGAGAACGTCCACATTTGTAGAATAGATTAAAAGTACTTTGTACCTGGTGTATAAGAATTTCTACGTTGCTCGAAAAGAGGGTAGGGCTTAATGATCAAAAAACTTGGGCCTATTTTTCTGATCGCAAAGCCACCTTGGTCGATAGTCTCACACCCTCAGAGAGATCACAGGACTCCCCATTGTTGAAGAGCTCAAGCAAGCCGAAAATAGGGTAGCATGGAAGAAGCTCGTCAGTCTCGTCATGACTCACCAAAACAGGCACGACCTTCAGCAATGAAGATTACGACGAAGAAGAAGAAGCCACATTTAACCAAGAGATGTGGATTCAAACCCCGCTACCTTCAAATTTTCACACGTATTATAAAAAAAATTGTTTTTTTATTCAATAAGTTTAGGAGATAAAAATAAATAACCCACATAATTTGCCCTCACGGAATCACATCACGACTTGAGTTCAATATAGTATGAAAACGTATAAACACCAGACATCTATATGTGGACACGTACCAATATAATACATATAACAATAAAAAAGAACAACTTTAAAAAACACTTCAGTGTAATTTATACTAATAACTTTAAGACAAACCGTCAGATCTAACTACATTTAAATGGAAGTACATTAAAAGTACTAGCTATTACATAATAAAAAATCATCAAAATAGACATGCACATAAAAAAAACAATTGAATTGAGTACATCCACCTTTTTAGAGTTGGTTAAAAGTACTTTGTAGCAGGCGTATAGGAATTTCGACGTAGCTCGAAAAGAAGAGGCCCGGGTTCAAAGCTCGCTACATTCAAATTTCCAAACGTATTTAAAAAAAATGTTTTTTCATCTAATATGTTTGGGAGATACTCAAAAATAAATAACCCACATAATTCCCCATCATGGAATCACATCACGATTTGAGTTCAATGTAGTATGAAGACGTATAAACAATTTCCGTGTATATGGACGTAGCAATAAAAGTAAATAAAACAGGCGCGCCGATCCAACCGGAAGTGTATATAATTGTAACGCGATTAACGATACTTCCGCTTCAATAAAGTTCGCTCTTCTATGGCTTTCATGTTCATTGCTTTCTAATGAAATTAGTTCATATAAAATTTATTGATTTGATAGAATGGTACTTGTTATTTTTAATAATATACTTTAATTTAAAATTTAATCACCTGTCGTGGCGCAGAGGCACAAGCTGGGCATAACTGTAAACGCTACAAGTTGTGGGTTCGATTCCTACTCCAGGAAATGAAAAAAAAATAGCATTCTCATTTCCTGTGTTTAGTAACAAGAGCAAGCGCGGCGTTGAGTTCCGCCATTCAGCACGCAATGCTTGAACTCGGCGGAAAGTGGGGAACGGAATTGTTGAAAGAGAATGGAGTGTCTTAACACTAGGTTCTCAGGTTCCTTCTGCCTACCCGGCTATATGCGGGTTACAGCGTGAAGTTAAAAAAAAAAGAAAAAAAATATATATTAAACCATGAAGAAGAACCTTAAAAAAATTGCCACCTTTCCATACAACGTGATTATGGCGAAGTGATTTGTGCTCAACTGGCACGTTCAAAGCGCTATAATTAAGGAACTGAACTGAATTGCCACTTAATACTCAGCGGCTAATTTTGAGATTTGAAATAATGAGATTATCTCGGAATTTATGTATTTACATACAAATTTAATGTATGTAAAAAACAAAACGAAACAGTAAATAAAAGAAAGCTTACAAAACATAAGTACTGTAAATAAATAACAAGCTTATATACAATAAGCCTATACTTCATAACGTGTGCATTTGCTCTTTGAACCGAAATAATATTTAATTATAAGGCGTTTTCGCACTGTACGTTTTTTTTTCAATTTTAATAATGAAAAGGTGGTTCTCATCGTGGTATAATTTACATAATTACGCATTTATAAGATGGTTTTTAAAGTCATATATTTAGCTTCTTTCTTAGTTTTTTTATTTGTGCATTATTAGATGGCAGAGTGTAGACAGTTTTGTGTAGAAAAAAAGTGAATATGAGGCGTTTTTATTATTTTTTAATAGCGAAATCTGGTTTTAACATATGAATCAAATCAAATCAAAATATTAATTATTCAAATAGGCTGTTACAAGTACTTTCGGATCGTCAATTTACAAAAGATGTCAGTCTTCAGTCCTAACGGAAGCTACCACCGGCTCGGAAGGCAGTTCTGCTGGGAAAAGCCGGCAAGAAACTCAACAGTTGCTCAAAAAAAAAAGAAATAATTTGAGTTTCAAAACTCACTGCCTCGGGTAGCGCTAGTGTGACTAGAAAAGCGGGGGAAGGGAAGTACAGTGGTGACCGGAAAGAGGAAGTGAGCAACTAGCAAAAAAGGGAAGTAAACGCTACTCTCATTAGTTTATTATACTTTTTTCAATAATATGTTTTTAATCTTAACTTTAAATTGTTGAAGTGAGATGAGGAACTACAATTACGGTAAAATGCTAAAAAAAGGACCTGTTGTAATTGTTATACAGGCGTTAATAAGATACTACCTACCTACTTATTAACGTTATAATTTTCTTTAAATGAGTTATTTGGTTTTCACAATACACATATTATTTATAATTTCATATAACAAAAGAATTTTATTTAAAAAAATCATTGGATGAAAAACTACAATCTTTTATATTTTAATATAAGATGATATTTTTAATTCGCCGCTTCAAACACTTTGCAGCAGTTCGTGGTTACAAGTACTCTGATTATAAGAGTCTGTCAACACATTTAATATAATTTTATTAAATATTTTTTATATATTTTGGGCTATACAGACATTTTCAGTAGGGTTTTAAAACACAATTATTTTCAAGCATCTTTAATTTATGTACTTTTTTCAATATATTAATTTTTGGTTACAGTGTGAAGTTACCCTAAAGTACCATCCAAATTGGCATATCAATATTGTAATGTTTACTCAACGAAAATTATTATTATATCCTACTTTAAATTTAAAGATAATATAATTAATTAATTAGCGTTGTAGAAGATCTCTGATTCGTTGTGGAATATTTTGATGAAATTTTCGTTTAATTATTCATAATTTAAACACATTTCGTGGCGCAGAGGCGCAAGCGTGCAACTGTAAACACGACAGGTTTAGGGTTCGATTTCCACTCCAGGAAATGTTAGTATTTTCATTTCCTGGGCTTGGTAACAATGCCTCAATTTGGCGGAAAGTGGGGGACGGAGTGCCTTAACACTAGATTCCCTCTGCTTATCCTTCTATATGCGGGATACAGCGTGTATGTATGTATGTATGTATTTTTAACAAAATTAACAAATGGAGGAGGTTATGCATTCGACTGTATTTTTATGTGTGTAACTTCATATCTTTTTACTGGGTGAACCAATTTTGTTGATTCTTTCTTTATGTGATAGTTAGTACTTATGGTGTGGTTCTTTTTGTATTTAGTTAGGATCTTATGAGTATATTTTTTAATAATTGGTAATAATTATACTTTTTAGTACATTACCTTTGAAGTCGGTTTGCTTTTTTTTTATTAAAACTAAAAAAGAAATTAATTTACATAAATTACGTCAAAAATATGGGTCAAAGTAGATTAGAAAGCGATGATACAGCAAATTATGAGATTTTGCCACGTTTTATGACTTCAACGTTTTTCCTACTTGCAAAAAAGAAGTATCAGTTAACTGTATTATTTTTATGTATGTTACCATATATTTGCGTATATGCCTATAGTGGCGCAGCGGCGCAAGCGTGCGACTGTAAACACGACAGGTTGAGGGTTCGATTTCCACTCCAGGAAATGTTAGTACTTTCATTTCCTGGGTTTGGTAACAAGGCAAAGCGCGGCGTTGAGTTCCGTTACTCAACACGCAATGCCTCAATTTGGCGGAAAGTGGGGAACAGTATTGTTGTAAGAGAACGGAGTGTCTTAACACTAGGTCCTCTGGTTCCCTCTGCCTTCCCTGCTATATGTGGGATACAGCGTGAAGTTAAAAAAAATAAATAAATAAAAATCCGTATATTTTTACTGGGTGAACCAATTTTCATGATTCTTTTTATATATGCTTCTCATGTGGTCCGTCCCATCATCAGTATCTGACTATAGTCGTGGGTTCGATAACCTCTTGGAGGAATAACTACACTTTATTTTTATGATCTCGCAAAGCGTGGCATTGTGTTACGTCACAAAATTTGATAAAAGCAAAATGAAGTATCTTGTCTCTACGTACTCCGCCTACCCTGCAATATGCTTGAAATCATCATCAAAAAAAACAGGATAGTCAGAGAGAACCTGATTTCAAGACACTCTGCTCTATGGTTTCCGCCCGATTTCGTAACTTTGTCTTGCTAGAGCGGAGAAATAAAAAAAAAATATTATCATTCTCCAGAGTAGGAATCAAACCCACAATGAATCGCTTATACAGTCAGACGATGTCCCACAGCGACAAGATGGCCTCAAAATAATAATATAAAGCGAATAATATTTCAAAACAAAGCATAATTTAGTACAAATGCAAAATTAAAGTAAATTCGTGGAGCTTTCGTACTCATCTGCAAAAACTTTTATTTGGACAATTAGAAATGCAAAATTCAAAATTTGAATAAATGATTAATGAGCTCTGTTCGCTCAGAGCTTCCTGCTGTGACGATGTCTGCAGGAAGTCACTTTGATTTCTATATTTTAGCCTTTTCACACCCTTGTGACACGGCGGTAGTCAACTATAAGGGCGATGGTCGTGTATTCAATGTCAACTCTGCGGGAAAGTTATGTTTAAATAATTTTTGAAGTTTTAAAGTGTTTGCTCACTCAGGAAACGAAAAATATATTTAGAAAACGTTAAGTTGTAACAAGTGTATAAGAATTTCGATGCCGGATATAGAACGCATGGCTTAGTGATCAGAACGCTTGGACGGTTTCCAAGAGGCGCGGGATCGAGACCCGCTGCGTTCAAATTTTTATACGTTTTCTAAATATGTTTATTTTTAAATAAGTTGTTTTAATTTCTCCATTTCGGTAGGATATAACATAGATTTGAATTGTGATACTCAAGTCAACAGGCAATATTTCGAAACCGGTGGAAAATGGAGTGTGCCTGGTACACTATGTTCTTTCTGCACTTCCTGTTACGGAGGGTAAAGCTCAGAGTTGTATTTTTATTAAAATATTTTAAATTGTACAGTGTTTTCGATACCAATATATATTCGCTTAATCTCCTTAAAAAAGTTTTACTTAAAATGCGTCACTTACCTCAATTTATAATAATTATTATGGTTTCTAAGAGACGGGTTTGAGTGCCGCTTCGTTCAAATTTTTATATATTATCTAAAAAATGTCTGTTGTTTCTGTGTATAGTTGTGTGTAGTTTACACTTTAAATAAGCAAAAATATGAAGTTAGGTGATATTACTAAATTCCCAAACATAAATTATTAGTACTATTAAACCATTGAATAGGGCACTCATAGTACAATGTCTTGATACATCTTGTATGGCAATTTGCAATCAGATCACACAATTGATATGTACTGTATAAGGCAGGAGTTTCCAACCAGGGGGAAGCGTGTGACTGTACAGTTTGTGGGCTCGATACCCACGGCATGAAATGAAAATATTGAATAATATTTAGGATTTTTCATTAACTCGCTCTGGTAAGTCAAGTCAAAGAGAGGCGTTGAGTTCCTCCACTCACACCCAATGTCTCAGAGAGTGGGGAACGGAAATATTAAGAGATAACGGAGTATCCAAACATGGGTTCTTTGGTTCCTTCTGCCTACCCTGCTATGTGCGGGACATAGCGTCAAGCTAAAAATATGTACTGTTACATTATCTTAATTGATGCTATATCCATTTTATTATTAGAAAGACGGTCAGTGTACCTGTGACTACGGACTACTGTAAAATATTTAAAACATCCGCTTTCTAAAAATGTCCAATACATCGCAAAATACAAGCAATTAATCGGGTTAAAAGAGTTTCATTTAATATGTGTCGACATGGCAAAATTCTAAGATTTCAGGGGGCCTCAACAAAGCAAAGGTTGATAACCCCTGATGTAGGGTATCGGTAAATAGATAGGCGTTGTTGGTGGCATGCTAATGATACGTTAAGGAGACCTTACTGTAAATATATGCGTTTAGACGATTGGTTTAGTGATTGTATGTACTGGTGACAATGTAGGTTACAGGTTTGCTTTTGCAACTAGAGTACTATCGCTATTATAGTTTTTAAAGTGAGTTTTATAAAGGTTCCTTTTGCATAATGAGTCACACCTAGACATCAAACTGCTATGAAAAAAGTGAATGCATTAGATGCACTTTTTTGAAGATAGAAAAAAAAATAAAAACCGATTCTATTTTCTTCAGATACCTTCTAAAAATGTTGGTGTGACTCATTAATGGGGAAATTTATTTATGTTAAAATTTGTGAAATTCTGGGTAATCCTACTTGTATTATAAATGTAAAGATTTGTGATTGACATTTTTTCACGCAAAAACTACTGAACAGATAAAAAGATAAAAGTTTATGTTTCAGATAGATTAAAATTTATTAAGATTTCTAGTCTAACACCTATCGTGGCGCAGAGGTACAAGCGTGCGACTGTAAACGCGACAGGTTGTGTTATCATTTCCTTAGGTTTGGTGACAAAGAAAAACGCGGCGTTGAGTTCCGCCACTCAGCACGTAATGCCTCAATTTAGGCAGAAAGTGGGGAACAGAGTGTCTTTTATCCACTAGATTCCCTCTACCTACCCTGCTACATGCGGGTCACAGCGTAAAGCTATGTGTGTATGTAAGTATGTAAGATTTCTAGTCATAAATAATTTTAATATTACTTTACCTCTAGTGATATATTTTTCTATATACCGAAGAATCAAGCAATGTATGATGAAATTTAGAAAGAGCTCTTAAAACGGTAGAGTAGACTAAGAGGCCTAATAATAAGTATAAGACACATAAATTATATATTCCTATGAAACTAGTATGTCAAAGTTTATAAAATAACTTTTATTGAAATGATACGCTACTTTGCGACTATCACAAGTATTTCGAAGCCATATCGAAATTGGATACATATAATACGATTTATTCGTCCACAAAACTATTATGGAGGAGGAAAAATAACAAATATGTCATCTGAAAGTAAATCCCAGACTATTGTGGCGGCAACAGTGATTGACTGGCAGTGCAACAGTGATTGACTGTGAATACGGTTGGTTGTGGGTTCGATCCCCGCTCGGAGGAAATTTTATATTTTAATTATAAGCGGACTTCAATAAAGGAGGAGGTTCTCAGTTGGACTGTATGTTTTTATGTGGGCATAACTTTTTACTGAGTGAACCAATTTTGATGATTCTTTTTTTGAATGATAGCTAGTGCTTCTGATATAGTCCGGTTTAAATTTTGTCAAATTTTGAAGAGTAGTTTTTGGGTTGTTCGTAATAATTTCACCTTTAGTACATTTTATATGAAGTCAGTATTTTTTGTTAAAATTAATTATTTTCAATTCTTCACTGAGGAAGTACAGCGAGGTATTGAGTTCCTGCACTCAATACGAAATAGGGAAACACTATGTGGGGAAAGCAGAGAAAAGAGTGTCTTAACACTAGGTTCTTTCTAACTAATGTCATACCGGAAAAAGCGTGAAACTGTAAAAGAACTAAATCTCAAAGTGTAACGGTCCAGTGACGTGACAGTATCGCCTTTAATTTAACAAAGCGGGTTGCGCTAAGAAGCTTACTACTTTATATCGATCCCTGCAGAAAAATGCGTCCTATTTAGTCGACGTGACACATTTTTTGTTAGGACGCTAATGGGCAAAAAGTTTTTGGAAAACGAAGAGGAACACAATGGAGCGTGTTAAATTGTCTAGATATTTATAGAAATTAATAATAATTAAGATAATAAATAAAAAATGAAAACCAGTTTCAATAAATGCTCTAAAAAGTACAATTATTACGAATAACTGAAAAACTACTGCCAAACTCTCTGCTGCTCTCAAACCTTGCCACAAGTCCCGATCATGGGTAGTCCTCATCTTTTCTAATTTTGATTTCCTCGCTCTGGTAACAAGACAAAGCGCGGCGTTGAGTTCCGCCACTCAGCACGCAATGTATCTATTCGGCGTAAAGTGGGGAACGGAAGTCTTAATAGAACGGAGTACCTTAACACTAGGTTTTCAGGTTTCTTCTGCCTACCCTGCTATATGCAGGATACAGCGGGAAGCTAAAATAAAAATAAAACTTTGGCACTCAGCAAAGGGTTTTCTATGAAGATATCTTTCTTATACCTCCTTTCACAAAGCAAATGTGAGCGGCAAGCCATGTAGGGGGAGACCTTCGAGAACTCAGTATCAAAGATACTAGAGGAAAGTCACATAAAAAGCATGAGGACCCGGGCATGCGTAAATAGGTTAATGACTGTGGACGAGGCGAAAGAGGTATGCAGGAACCGTAGCGTTTGGCGCTCCGGAACTCTGACTATCCCGCTAGGGATAAAGTGTGAAGTTAAGTAAGTATATCTTTATTATTTGTAAATTACTATATATATATCAAAAAGACGAAAGATCGATCAGTAGATAGAATACCTAAATCGTACCTAAATTGTACGATTTGGGGTTTTGGGACTTAATTGGAAGGTCGCTTGAGATTGGCAATTGAATAAATATACGTACAATTTAATACACTACACGATATCACTGTGTTCTTGCTAATTGAAATAACACATTATAATTAAAACTTTAACAAAAAAAAGGATACCGACTTGAAATAAAATGTATTAAAAATAAGATACATACATACATAGCTTCACGCTGTATTCCGCATATAGTAGGGTAGACAGAGGGTACCTAGTGTTAAGACACTCCGTTCCCCACTTTCTACTAATTGACGAATTGAGGAATTGCGTGCTGAGTAACGGAACTCAACGCCGCCCTTTGCCTTGTAAAAATAAAATTCTTACAAAAAACTCAAAAACTACTCGTCAGATCTTGTAAATAGAACAAGTGAGCTTCAAACCCACTACAACTTAGAAAAACATATTCCTAAACCACTATGCCATCTATAACAAACTATTAATAAACATAAAATTAATAAGATTTTCCACTGTTCTCGTCATTTCAGTGGTCAGTCCCTGAGAAGGGGAATAATGAGTTCCGACCTGCTCTTGTCAGAGCTTATCGCGTCCATGTTGTGGACTTATTAGGAACTCTAAACTTAACCTTAGTAGTTTTAGGCTTTACACACTGACCCAAGATTATGTGAAGAAAATCTATTTAAGTTCTAGCTATAACGCTTGTCGTGGTGCAGGCACAAGTGCGACTGTAAACGCGACAGGTTGTAGGTCGATTCCCACTCCAGGAAATGGAATTTTTCATTTGTGAGTTTGGTAACAAGGCAAAGCGCGGCGTTGAATTGCGCCACTCAGCACGCAATGCCTCAATTCGGCGGAAAGTGGGTAACGGAGTGTCTTAACACTAGGTTTCCTCTGCCTACCCTGCTATATGCGGGATACAGCGTGAAGTTAAAAAAAAAGTAATAAAAGTCCTTATTAAAATATTGAGAAGTGTTCAACACTCAAGTATTCTTAGAGCAATGAGTACTTCACGTTTGTGTCGATAGAACTCATTTATACATCTAACACATGATATTGCCCTTAACTTAATAACCTCTTGATAAAATGTTAATAAGGTTCTTCTTAAGATAAGGAAATCTTTTCTCCATCTATGCGGCGAATGGAGTGTCTTTACACTGTGCTTTCTCCTATTATCTTGCTATGAAGTAATGCCAAGCTGCTTCTTTTTTTTCTTTGATGTAGCATAAGCTAGCTTTTGCTCTTTGGCTTGGCTCGCTTGCCGTGTTGATTTAACTAAGCATACATAGCTTCACGGTGTATCTCGCATATAGCAGGGTAGGCAGAACCTAACATAGTGTTAAGACACTCCATTCCCAACTTACCGCCGAAATGAGGTATTGCGTACTGAGAGGCGGAACTTAACGCCGCGCTTTGCCCTGTTTGTTTGTTTGTGCCAAACCGAGGAAATGAAAATACTAAACTATTACATTTCCTGGAGTGGGAATCGAACCCACAACCTATCGCGTTTACAGTCGCACGCTTGTGCCTCTGCGTCACGACAGGCATAATGTAGTAAATAGTTGGTACGCTTAATAAATTCTTGCATATTATCTTAAGAAGTTGGCGCGTGAAAGTTGCAAACTTAAACCACAGCTGCTTTAGTTACTTGAAGTTAATTTGTCGATCTCTTCCGCTCAATTTATGAATTATATTTAGTGTGAAGCCAGTTGTGGCTATAAACGTGACAGGTTGTGGATTCGATTCCCACTCCAGGAAATGAAAATATTTAATATTTGTAATTTATAATAATTCATAATTAGTATTTTCATTTCCTCGCTGTTGTTGTGTGTGGTTTGTTGAGTTTCGTCACTCCACACAATGTCAAAATAATTTGACAATAGTTTTCTTTGACTTCCCTGTAATACAGGAAACATTGTGGAGCTGTAAAAAAAATAAAAAATGACCATTGGTTACTATATTTTTTGACGAATACATACAGGTAGGCATTACCTATATAAGAAGCGTTTCATTTAATAATTTCGATTTTAACAAAAAAAGCAAAAAGCACCTTCAAATAAAATGCAATTTTAGTTAATGTATTACGAATAACTCTAAAACTACTTAGTCAGACTTAACTAAATTAAACATACCTATTATATTAAAAAAAAATCATCAACGCCTGTCGTGGCGCAAAGGCACAAGCGTGCGACTGAAAACGCAACAGGTTGTGGGTCCGATTCCCACTCCAGGAAATGTAAAATTTAGTATTTTCATTTCTTGGGTTTGTTAACAAGGCAAAGCGCGGCATTGAGTTCCGCCACTCAACACGCAATGCCTCAATTTGGCGGAAAGTGGGGAACGGAAACGTTGGAAGAGAATGGAGTGTCTTAACACTAAATTCTCTGGTTCCTTCTGCCTACCCCGCTATATGCGGGATACAGCGTGAAATTAAAAAAAAAAACATCAAAATTGGTTCACCCAGTAAAAAGTTATGCAGTAACACACATTAAATAAAAACTATCGAAATGAGACTCTATTCCTTTTTTTCAATCAGTTAAGTTAATAAGAAATTATGCTTATATGCTTTTTCACTTAAATCAATGTCCCAGATCTGAAATTAAAAAAAATAAATCAATCGTGATAAAATGAAAACATACAGATTGTAAATCTTGTTAATGAATGACAAAGTAATTATACAATACATACATATACTCTACGGACGTATTAACATCCGCTACTACGATTTCGTTATACTTTAGAAAGAAACTTTTTTTTTAGCTTCACGCTGTATCCCGCATATAGCAGGGTAGGCAGAGGGAACCTGAGAAGCAAGTGTTAAGACACTCCGTTCCGAATTAAGGAATTGTGTGCTGAGTGGCAGAACGCAACGCCGCACTTTGCCTTGTTCCCAAACCCAGGAAATGAAAAATTTCATTTTCTGGAGTGGGAATTGAACCCACAACCTGTCGCATTTATAGTCACACACTTGTGCCTCTGCACGACGACAGGTGTTAAATATTAAAATATGTTAAATATTATATTTTTAAATATATTTAATGGTTTATTTAAACTTTACAAAAATTAACTAACGCAAACGCTAACGAGCGTCGAGCGATACTTTATAGTATAGGCTCTATAATTAATGCCCAATAATTGCTTGCGTCCACTCCATTAACGTGGAAGCCGGGCATTATATCAAACTATTATTTGGGTAGAAATTGCTATGCGGGAAAATGCGTGTAACTGCTTTTTTAAAATTTTCTCTCTCTATGTCGAGGTCTGTCGTGGCGCAGAGGCACGAGCATGCGACTGTATACGCAACAAGTTGTGGGTTCGATTTCCACTCCAGGAAAAGAAAATATTAAATTATATTTAATATTTTCATTGCCTCACTCTGGTAATAAGACAAGGCGCGGCGATGTGTTCTGCCACTCAGCACGCAATACCTCAAATCGGCGGAAAGTGGGGAACGGAAATTTTAAAAGAGAACGGAATGTTGTAATTCTAGGTTCTCTGATTCCCTCTGCCTACCTAAGTGCGGAATACAGCGTGAAGCTGTGTGATGTAGCGTGATGTCTTTCTCTCTCTCCTACGCATTAATTCTGGTATCTGATTGTGAGATCTGCTTGCTTTATGGAAATATTCCAAATTACATGTCTATCCTAATGATATCTGTCCATTTGATCTTCGTTCTTCCTCTTCTTCTGGCCCCAGATATGTTTTAAAGTTATCTATCTATTATTATTGTAATAGGATACACCAGAAAGAGATAAGTTTATGAATAAACATCATTCGACAAGCTTATGTGTATCTTAAAAAAGCTACCAGTACCAGCAGAGAGTAGTCATTTATCATAAAATTGCTTAATAATATCGTCTAGATGATAGATTACATAGTTAAGATCTTAACAAAAAATAAAAAGAATTTTAAATATAATGATACTAATAGCACACAATGTCTCAATTCGGCGGAAAGTGGGGAACGGAGTGTCTCGCATATAACAGGGTAGCCAGAGGGAACGCGGGAACCCACGTGTTAAGACACTCCGTTACCCACTTTTACACTTTACACTTTTTTAGAAAAAACTTACTTATTAAAATACATACAAATGGGTTTGAGTCATAATAATTAATTTTCTCAAACTTTTAAAAGTGTAACTCAGATATTAAGAGTAAGAAAAATAATGAAAACCATGCGAAGCAGCTTGTACCCACACCTCTTGGAATCTCTCCAAGCTAACTACCGAGTTAAATGATTCGTTCTGAATAAGCCTATACATTTGTTAAATCTTTTGTTGTTAGCATTTTCCTGTCTCTTTATCTAAAAATGATTTATTTTTTAGCTTCATACTGTATCCCTAGCGGGATAGTCAAAGAGAACGCAGCGCCAAACGCTACAGTCCCAGGATATCTCTTTCGCTTCGTCCACAATCATCAACCTCTCACACATGCTCTCCAGGGGGTTCTCATGCTTTTTATGTACATATAATGTAACAATTTAATTACTTTGATATATAAGAGGCCATCGTAACGCAGTGTGAAAGCGTTCGAATGTAAACGCGACAGGTTGTGGGTTCGATTTCCACTACAAGAGTTGAAATTTTTCATTTCCTGTATTTGGTAACAAGGCCAAAGCGTGGCGTTGAGTTCTGCCACTCAGCACGCAATGTCATAATTCGGTGGAAAGTGGGGAATGGAGTGTCTTAACCACTAGGTTCCTTCTGCCTACCCTGCTATATACGGGATACAGCGTGAAGCTATGTATGTATGTACTTTCATTTCTTCGTTCTGGCAAAACAAAGCATAGTGTTGTGTTTCGCCACTTAGCAATCAATGCCTCTAATTCAGACGAAAAATGAACGGAAAAGTTAGACATTATGTTCTCTCTGACTGTACCCCACAAAGCAGGGTGCTTTGTAGGATACGACGTGAAGCTGCTTTTAATTACTTTTCCATTAGTTGCCAAAGTATTTTAGTTTCGGGAGGAAGTCTTTGTGCGATTTAGGTCAGAACTACGACCTTGCTTTAAACGGCCTTCTAATTAGAAAGAAACGACTCAAAGTAGGCATTAAGCTACTATTGTAAAAAACAAGTTGAGTTTTTAATTTCTGAAATCTTTCAGGTATGAAAAAGAAAGTCTTGGAGCCGATGTTTTAAATACAAATGTTTCTTTTCTTTATATTTCAACTGAGTATTTTTGTTTGTTTGATGAGGAATGAAGCTAGAAAGCGGAGTTTGAAAAGAATGTGTAGGAACAATGCATGTATATATACAAACCTACATAGCTTCACGCTGTATCCCGCATATAGCAGGGTAGGCAGAGGGAACCTAGTGTTAAGACACTTCGTTCATCACTTTCGGCCGAATAGAAGCATTGCGTGTTGGATGGCGGATATCAACGCCGCGGTTTGCCTTGGCTATGTTAAAAATCGTTTTCTGCCTGTTAAAACAAGGAGCGGCGTCAAGTTCCGCCACTCAACACACAACAAAGAATAAGGAAATGTAACGCGTTAGATATATAAGGCGTCATAAACAAAAATATAATTCATTAGGATAATTAACCAAAAACGGCTTATATATACGCGTATTTCATTTAACAGATTACTGTACACGTGTTAAGGTGCTGAAGCATGAGATAGTGAATTAATAATGAAGTTATGTTAATATTATACGTCATATATAATTCATATATGTACATATGTATATACATGCCTGTCGTGGCACAGAGGCACAAGCGTGCGACTGTAAACGCGACAACGCGGATACGCGGTTGTGGGTTCGACTCCCACTCCTCAAAATTAAAATATTACAAAATATTCAGTATTTTCATTTCCTTGCTCTGGTAACAAGGCAAAACGTGCAGTTGAGTTTTGCCAGAGTTTTTTAACTTCAAGCTGTATCCCGCATATAGTAGGATAGGCAGAGGGACAAAATTCTATGTTCTTTTAACACACCCTTTCCCCACTTTCCGCCGAACTGAGGCATTGCGTGCTGAGTGGCGGAACTCAACGCCGCGCTTTGCCTTGTTACTAAACCCAGGAAATGAAAAATTCCATTTCCTGGAGTGGGAATCGAACCCACGACCTGTCGCGTTTACAGTCGCACGCTGGCGCCTCTGCGCCACGACAGGCGTCATTAATATTATAGACCACGCTAGCGAACCTGCGGGAAACAGCTAGTTCAATAATATATTTATTCATTCACTTTTAACTAACATTTACAGTTATATGCGGCGCTTTATATATATTTATAGGAACCAAAGTGGATGGTGTTTAAATAATAGATCAACTGACTGACAGCCGTACGCTAAACCACTCTACAATGTACACATTTTCATAGGAATCATGTAAATAGGGTAAGCTATAACTACCAACGCTCTCGTACAAGCCTAACGTAGGAATATCGTTAGGTTTTGCGTCTGATAAATAATTCTGCTTAGAGTTTATTACACGCTCTTTTATTAAATTCTCAAAATTATTTTACTTAGAAATGAATATATATATATATATATATATATATATATATATATATATATATA
>JAKGSA010001115.1:4252-23987 GCA_033558755.1 Philaethria dido | reverse complement strand
ATATATATATATATATATATATATATATATATATATATATATAATAAAATTCGAACCCACAGTCAATCGCATTTACAGACAGATGCTCTCCCTCTGCGCCACGATGCCCTCACATGGCCTGGATGGATTCTGTTATTTAGAGTGTATAAGATGAATGTATTAGTGCAGTAACTTGAGCCAAGTTGATATAACACATACGGCATACCTCAATACTAAACTGCCTAGTATAGATCTAACTTGGCATGTATAGGAGGTGTAGGAGGTTAGGGTAAATAAAATGGTTATTCCGTTTTATAAATTAATTAAATTTCACCGAAAAGAAAGAGTACTCGAAGAGACTGCCATTCGACGTGTAAGTTCTAACACGTAAAGAACACAGTATGAGTGGCGGCAACCATTTTATAGTAAAAGTCAAAAGACGCACTAATTATAAAAGATTATTTTTTGTATAATAATCAATTGAGAATCTATAAAACAACTTGATAATTTAACAAGTCAGTTGACCAACTATGAAATCAATTGGTATTCCTACAGGTGGGAAGAAATCGCATCTCCCTCTCCCTTTCTCTCCCTCTTATAAAACTGACAACTAGCTTAGCATTTCTTAATTATAATTTTTTTATTATTGATAACGGATGGCAAACGAGCAGAAGGGCCACCTGATGGTAAGTACCTTCGCTCATAGACATCTACAACACCAGAGATGTTGTAAATGCGTTGCCTACCTAGACGATACAGATAGAAGGGGAGGACCACGGAACCACCACATTCTGGGGAAAGGATGGGGTGGGATAGGGGAAAGCCTGGCTTACATGCCATCAACCCGGAACACATCATTAGATAATGCTAATTTTATGTTAGGTTAAACTATGTTCAAATTTCTTTGTTTCTTAAAATTTTTTTCTGATCCTAAGCATAACACAATATACATATATATCATTTTAGAAATATTCAGAATCAAAATGTTGTATTTTTCACCTCCTCACTCTACTCCTAATCTAATGAACAAATAAATTTCCCACCTTAGGATTCGAACTCACAACCATCGTATCAATCAAGCAAATGTCAATAGCACTACGATATGTTTTTTAATGCAGACGGTTTAATCCGCTCCTTTTATTCAGATTTCAGTTGAAACCGGTCAGTTATCGAGTTTACTCATTTTGTTTTCAAAATAAATTATATACGACTATATATAGAAAATATAATAGTAAAGGAGCAGGAGGAGGAGTGCTCTTGTTAAAACATAATCATAAATCCCTGAATGGGGATCGAACCTACAACTCCCATGACTACCACATTTGCAGCCAAATGCTACCCACTGTGCTATGACGGCCTGTACATGCCCATGAGTTTTGCAAAATGAGTTAGAGTTAGTTTTGCAAAATGAGTTAGATACATGAAGTCTTACCATGATTCCTATGTGTACCATAAAACGATTAACGAGTAAGACAAAAATCGTATTTGATTATAAAATTAAACAAATCGTCTAACACAATTATACAAAAATGCCTTGGCTCGTTGCAACACATGTTCATTAAAATAGTTATAAAGTTTAGTTTGGTAAAATGTTTAAAATTAACATTTGCAAGCTCCTAGGGGTGAGCTTCTCTTCTTTTTCCATCAAATCTTAAGTTCAGGCTTCACTGCCGAACATAGTGATAAATTTGTAAGTTTCTTCACAGACTCATTGTCTCTTCGATCTTATTATTATAAAAATTCCAATTAAGTAGTAATCCCAACTGTTAACGTAACACCTAGAGTTTAAGCAATATTGTTATTAATTTTAAGTCGACTTAATCACTTGATGTATGACTTATAAAATAAATAAGATTAAAGAAAAAAAAAAAAAAACATTTGCAAGCTCGCCTCTACAAAGTAATTCTATTTTGGTTGTGAAAGTGTGAGGGCTTAATCTAATGAATGACAGATAACGTACAGGCGAAACTACCGGTTATAGAAAGCCGGAATTTGGCATGTTCCTTGAGGATTGTAGGGAACTAAAAGGGGATTTCTCGAAATTCCAACGAAAACGAAAAAAAATTAGGTTTTTTATTCAACGTAAATTTCGCGTAATGTCGCAGAATAAAGCTAGTATTTATTATAAAATATTATTTTAACTGAACACTACTTCAATATACTGTTTTTATACAATGATGTTTTGCGTTTGCTTTGTATATGTAAGTATAATATGTTTTTTTCCAGGTCCATTCCCATGTCATTTATTTATACATATAACAAGTAATTTATTATAAAAAAATTGCCATGGACTCGCACGGTGATTATCTAAAATGCTAAGAAATCTCTTCTCTCTACTCTCTTTTTTTCTGCCTTTTCTTCTCTACTCTCCATAAAAACTAACTAAATATATATTATTTTAAATAAAATGTAAACGGCAAAGGTTAATTCAATAATCCGATTGTATTTATTTGTATTCCATTAAAGCTGTAACTAAATATTAAATTCAAACAAATAAAGCCAATATCAGAGTTCTGAGTGCGAACGACTAAAGTGGTATAACTCATAAAACATTATATAAATTATATTATTTATAACTAACGCCTGTCGTGGCGCAGAGGCACAAGCGTGCGACTGTAAGTTAGATTCCTACTTCAGGAAATCGATATATAAAAGCACAAATAAAAAATATACAGTAGAATTGATAACCTCCTTTTTGAAGTCGATTAGAAATTAATGATTATGATAAAGAGTACCCTATTGACTCGAATTTCGTTAATATTTATTTTATTTTCAAAATTTAGACACGAAATATATGAAAAAAAAGATGGGAGGTGTCAAGGGACACCTGGATAGAATGAATTTCATTCAACAAAAATAATCGTCGCGACACCACACTGTTCAATTCGAAATAGAAAGACGAAACGAAAATAACTGGCTTACTTTCTATGAGAGAGAGACAGAGAAACACGCGTGTGCTGCACGGTTTACAATTATAGCAAAAAGTGTCATTACAACTTCTGTTCTTTTTTTTTCCGTCTCTTTCGCAACGCGTGATAAGGAATTTCGTTCCAAAAATTTTTTTATAATTATTTTATATAAAAAATGAGTAAGTTACACCACTTTAGTCATAACCTGTATCGAATAGTGTCATATAGTGGATACGTGGACTCGAACAATTGGCAATCAATGTTTGATAGACGCCGTTCATTACACGAGCACGTTGGAAATTAAATATTTGCGATATATAAAATATTTCAAATACATGTTACTATTACTATATGAAATATTTAATTTTATATTTACGCATCTACTACTAAATCAGCGGTGTATTGTATTTGTAAATATATTATTTATATTAGCTTCACGCTTAATGGGGAGGGCATAGAAGAGGTTAATGTCTATGACTGTCATCTTCATCTTCTCAGAATCTACAGCCGCAGGTGGGTCTTGGCCTGGTCCAGTAAATTTCTCTAACCAGTTTTTTTTAGGGTTTTTACCGCCAGCTTTCTCTACTTTTCAGGGTTCTTGCGTCAACAACGCCGTCCAGCCATCGCAGCTTGGGCCTACTTCGACTTCTGCGGCCATCAGGCATTCCCATAAGTAATGTTCTCAAAATGTGTCCTGAACGAAGGGTTCAAATCTCTATGGTTTAAAAATGTCTGGCTCATGATATAACTCCTTTACCGTGCTTACATACTGTGTCCTCAATTGCTGTTCTCCAGAATGGCGCCGAAAATGCGTTTAGTATTCTTTCCACTCAAAACCAACAAAAAGTCCTCGTCTTTCTTATTTAAAACCTAAGGCGAAAGTTTGCGGGGATAGTATTGGCGTTTGGCGCTCCGTTATAATTCTCTCCCGTACTCCGTTCCGCTAGGGTTAAGCGTGAAATAGAGATTGGAGTTCACGCTTTATCTATAACTAAGGTGGTCAGGAGAGAGTCTAGTGTTAAAACTTGCTCTGTTTGTTTTGTAACAACTACAACGCGTTTTACAACCGGTTTACTGCCCACGATAATAATGTTTTTATAATTACTAATATTAATTAATGATTATTTGTTGTACTTTATTAAAGGCATCATTGCACGTGGTACCGGATCTGACAGCCACATTTGGTTATAAGTTCGATTACCAGTTTGCTTAGCCATGATTATAAAACTAAAGTATTTTCATTTCGCCGCTCTAGTAAGGCAAAACGTGGCGTTGAGTTCACCGTCTCCCAAATTTTCTCTTGATCTTGAATTCATACGGAAAGCGGAAAATAGAGTATTTTGACACTATGTTGGCAGGTTTTTCCATTTCACGGGAAAACTGTGAGGCAATAAAAATTTAAATCATTCACAGGAATTTATTTATCTTGTTCTTATAGATACATACAGGTAACTTACTAGGTACTTGACAGATAAATCTTTCTTTTCATCCATCCTGTACTGAAACACAACCTAAAAAACAACCATCGCGTGTACACCCAACTAACTATACTATAAAAAAATCGATAAAAAACACATAAAAAAAGTTATAATTGGAATATTTCCATGATTCATGAAGTAAATTGGGTGTCACACGGCTAATGATTACGATGCTAGCTGACAATTAAGTGCAGGCGAGCGTGAGCGCACCACCGCCGTCGCCGTCGTCGACCGGCAAGCTCAAATAACTTAACTCTGTAAGGCAATTTATGGGTTACGGGTGTAACAAATTTAGGGTTTTTGAGTTTAATATATATATTATGAAATTTCTTATCCGCCATATATTCCAAACCATCATGGTGAAATGGGACATCGTCTGACTGTATACGCGATTGGTTGCGGGTTCGATTCCCACTCGGAAGAATGATTATACTTAAGTTGTATTTATTTCTTCGCTTTGACAAGACTAAGCACGACGTTGAGTTCCGATACTTAAGACGTGGTGTAAATTCTGACTATCCTGCTATTTGGGATAAAGCTGCTTTTCTTTGCTTCTTAGCTTTACTTTTTTTTTAGCTTCACGCTGTATCCCGCACACATCAGGGTAGGCAGAGGAAAGCAGAGAATCTAGTGTTAACACACTCCGTTCTCTTTTAACATTTGCTTTCGCCATTTTCCGCCGAAATTGAGGCATTGTGTGCTGAGTGGCGGAACTCAACGCCGCGTTTTGCCTTGATACCAGAGCGAGGAAATGAAAATACTAAATATTGTTTTAACATTTTCATTTCCGAGTGGAAATTAAACCCACAACCTGTCGCGTATACAGTCACACGCTTGTGCCGCTGCGTTACGACAAGCCTCAGCTTAGCTTAGCTTTACTTCTTTTCCGCAAAGCAGGGTAGTCAAAGGTTTTTTTGCA
Organism: Philaethria dido; assembly: GCA_033558755.1. NCBI lineage: Eukaryota > Metazoa > Arthropoda > Insecta > Lepidoptera > Nymphalidae > Philaethria > Philaethria dido. Next base: position 18,702 of record JAKGSA010001115.1, on the reverse strand, counting down.
ATTTGGCAATAATATAAGTTTCTAGTAATTATCTAAAATTTTAAGCAATTAGCTTTTTAAAAAAATAATGTACTGTAGCAAATAAGCGTGAGCAGAGGTGTTCACGCTCTAGTCGGCTTCCAGACGTCTTCACTTCAACGAAATTCAATTTGTGTAGTAATAAGCTGAAGTTCACGAGTTCACGACTTGTGTGGCGCTACACCTACGGTGCATGACCTCTTTAGCTATATTAACTTTCTAACCGACTTCAAAAATGAAGGTAAGTCGCCTGTTTTTTGTGTATGTATAATTTTTTAACGGGGTCAACTAATTTTGATGATTTTTTTTACATGATAGCTAGTGTTTTTTTTTATATGGTAGCAAAGGTGAGCGGTAAGAGAGGTAAGGGGAGACCTCGGTTGACCTTCGAGAACACAGTATCAATGATACTGGAGGAAGGTCACGTAAAAAGCATGAGGACCCCCCGGAGGGCATGCATTAATGACTGTGGACGAGGCGAAAGAGGTATGCAGGGACCGTAGTGTTTGGCGCTCCGTTCTCTCTGACTACCCCGCTAGGGATAAAGCGTGAAGTTAAGTAAGTAAGTAAGTAAGTAAGTGTTTTTGATGTAATTCCATTTAACTTTAGTTAATACGAGTAGTTTTTGAGTTATTCGTAATAATTTTCCATATCTGCGCGTGCTATTAGATTGCGGGTTTCCTTTTTCTGTTAAAACTTTTTATTGTCATATCTCTTTTTGCTTTACATAGGCGTGCATATACCAGCCTTCTTATTATGTGGCAGGCAGAGAGAACCTAGAGTCAAGACACTCCGTTTTCCAGTTTTCACTCAATTCAAATTAAAAATTCTTGTGGCTATCATGGCACAATGGGACAGTGTATTTTCAGAGTTTCAACACTCAACAGGAACTGTCTCGAAATTGCAACAGACCTTCCGAGCCGATGGTACCTTTATGTTTATTCAACGATTCAAAACGTGCTTACGAAAATTTTATTTAAATAATTTATACCTACTCTGTTTTTTGCATTTTCACGTTTTAGTAATAATAATAAAAATGATTTATTGCACACAAAGCAAAGAAAAAATACAGCAACGAGTATATCAAAAAATTATAACTAAGTAGATACATATGCGCAAGGTGGTCTTATTGCTAATAGACTTCTTGATAATAGAGGTTTTAGAGATACGGGTTGGTGCAAGTGTGGAAAATCTTTTAAACATAGTACACTACGCAAATGCATTTTTCACGCTTCTTCTTCTTTTTTTTTTTTTGAAAACTAAATACCACTGATAAACAGAAAAATTCAAACATCATACATAATATAACATATTATATATACGTATATATATTTTATATATATATAAATATATATATATATATATATATATATATATATATATATATATATATATATATATTTTAACTTCACGCTGCATCCTGCATATGGCAGGGTAGGCAGGAGGAACTTGAGAAATTAGTGTTAAGACACCCGTTCTTTGCATAACAATAATTCCGTTCCCCCACTTTTCGAGATCACAACACAATCATAATCATATATATATAACTACTACAGACACAAATATTTTTATTCCCCTGTGTAATCAGGGTAGTCAGAGAGACCCCAGTAAGATCTCTCCGTTCACCGCTTTCCGCCCAAATTCTCGAGGTATTACGTGCGAAATGGTGCACTCAGCCGTGCTTTGTCTTACATATAATCATTTCCATAATTGGGAATCGAAATTCCGGCAACCCATCGCGTTTATAATCTGACTCTCACCGTTATAATGGACTCTATTAATAATATCTGTTAGACATAAGCAATCTATTTTCTCTGCTAATGACATATTCTGCTTGAATTGCTCATTCGTTCTGTTTCTTTAGCTCAAGTTATTATGGTTCATTCATATGAATAAAATTGAGTCAGTTTGTTATATTAAAAATAACCACATATTTGCAACAAAAATAGCATTTGTTACAATTTTTGTGACATCCTGTCTGTCTGTTTCTCAAGTGGCTAATCTTTGAAAAAAGGTTGGACCGATTTTCACGACTTTTACTGGTAGGTAGCCAATGTAATAAGGAGTGAATTTTAGCCATTATTGTTTATAAACACTAGATTCTCTGTATCCTATATAACACAGACAGAGGGAACCTTAGTGCTACACACCTGTCTCCCCACTTTCCGCCGAATTGAGGCATTGCGTGCTAAGTGGCGGAACTCAAAGCCACGCTTTGCCTTGTTACCAAACCCAGGAAACTAAAAAATCCATTTACTGAAGTCGGAATCGAACCCACAACCTGTCGCGTTTATAGTCGCACGTCTTCTAATATCAAACTTTAACACAATATAACTTTTTTATTAAATTCCATGCGGACGAAATCGCAGGCACAGCTAGTCTTACATAAATCCTAGGACTTAACTTGTTATTTCTATCTTATTGTCTTTGTTTGTTTGAGTAATATTATCATTATATTTATGTTTGGAGGCAATCGTGACGTAGTGATAGCATCTGACAGTATACGCGAGTGGTTGTAGGTTCGATTCTTTTTTGGGGAAATAATTTTTGTACTCTGGTCAGGCAAAGAGAGATGTTGAGTTCTGTCACTTAGTGCATGTCACAGTGCGACGAATTTAAGCGGCAAAATGAAGAACAGAGTGTTTTAATGCATGAGAAATCATGATAATAATTTATTAAATATAATAATATTAACTTAATTTATATATTTTGAATTTTGTGGCGTTTGCAGTGTTACTGGTGTTGGACACCGCCACTTAACACACACAGAAAGCAGAGGACGGAGTGTCTTAATACTAGGTTCTACTTACATTGCTTTATCAGAAAAAGCGAGAACGCGCACAGAACCTAGTGTGTTTGTCCATCTAATAAGAAACTGGGTGCTAAGTTGCAGAAATTAACGCCTCTATAAATATAAGAGATACTTAAAAAGACAGGTATTAGAGAGAGTGTTCTAGTATTCTTACTATGTAAAAGAACGTGCTCAGGTGGTTTGGGCACCTCGAGGGGATGAGTGATAAAAGAATGGTGAGAAAAATATATGAAGCGAAGGTGAGTGTATGTATGTATGTCTGTCTGTTATATTTTTTTTTTAATTGCGCTGAATCTCAATTCTGCTACCTGTTACGCTTCCATCTTCAGAGACTTGAAGAGATCTCTTCTATAGATAAGTCCACCTTTGTCTTGTCTTTCATTTTTTGTAAACTTTAAGTGCAATAAATATATATCCTTAGCACTAATTTCTGTCTGCTTAACTCGCTTTATACTCACTCTAGCCAACAATTGATATTGTTAAATTTTACCACTGAGCAATGACGGTGTTTTTTAATAAATTAAAGTGACTCACTAAAGTATAAATTTATTCACTGGCCAATCTGTTCTACATACACATTTTTGTCTCTATATAATCTGGCTAGTGCCATGGAAATTTTTATAACCCAATTTCCACTCTGTACTTACATCAATGAAAAAAGAGAACTATGTGATTTTCAATATGTTGAGTGAATGGTTGATAATTCTTGAATTTTAGATTAACGTCATCGTGGCGCAGTGTTTGATGTAAACGTTATTGGTTGTGGGGTCGATTCCCACTCGGGGGGATTATATTTAAATTACAAGGCAAATACATACATACATATATAGCTTCACGCTGTATCCCACATATAGCAGGGTAGGCATAGGGAACCTGAGAACCTCGTATCGGAGTGAGTGAGTATCTGAGTGGCGAAACTCAACGCCGCGCTTTGCTTTGTTAAAAAAACCCAGGATATAAAAAACTCCATTTCCTGGAGTGGGAATCAAATCCACAACCTGTCGTGTTTACAGTCGCACGCTTGTGCCTCTGCGCCACGACAGGCGTTTTAATAATAAAACGTTGAATACAAGTTATTATAATATAGCCTTAGGTCTGCACTCTAAGAACAGTGGTAGAACTACTGAGCAGGGTTGCCAACTGTCTGACTTTGGCCGGACATGTTTGACTTTATTGGGTCGTGTCAGGATAAATATTTATATGTCCAACCTGTCCAGCTTATGTTACATGTAACATATTAAGGACAAGGACAAGGATACGGGACAGTCTTTAATAGGTGCTAATTGGCGTAGTTTATATAAAAATCAGAGGCACGTTTTTTTTAGAAATCGGAGTGCCAAACGTGTCAGTCTCTGTACTTTCAATAAGAGATTGAGTGTCGAGTGGCGGAACTTAACGTCTTTAAAATTGTTAAAAACTTTTAACCACAGCGTTGAATTCCGCAATATAACGTAATATTAGAAAATTTGGTTGAAAGTAGAAAACATTCTTATTTATACTCACTTCTCTCTGCTTAATTTGCTTTATACGAATCCACAACTAACATTAGGTCACATTATCACTGGGCGGCGGCGTATACTTTTTCGCCTCATTTAGCTTGCAGAAAGCCTGACAAAAGTGATGTATGTACTTCTGACTATTACGGCAAAATGTCCGACCTAATACAGCGTAACTCAAACTTTTTAATTGACATTAGATAAAGGAAGCGTGAAATTCGAGTGTATTTTTTATGTGAGTTGTTACCGCATCACTTTTTACTGGTAGAACCAATTTTGATGGTTCTTTTTTATATGATAGCTAGTGCTTTTGATGTTGGGAACACTTAATTTACTCAATATCTGATGAGTAGTTTTTGAGTTATTCGTAATAATTTTCCTTTTTAGTGCATTTCATTTGATGACTTCAAAGAGTTTTCAAGTAGAAAGTCAAGTTTTCTTTTCTTTGTTAAAATCTTAATTATTATTTAATACATTGCATGCTTAGTGGCGGAACTTACTGCCGCGCTTTGCCTTGTTTACAAAACCCAGGAAATGAAAAATTCCATTTCCTGGTGCCACAACTTGTTGCGTTTACAGTCGAACGCTTGTGCCTCTGCGCCACGACAGGCGTTCTCAATCAGGCCTTAATTCGGCGGAAAGTGGGGAACGGAGTGTCTTAACACTAGTTTCCCTCTGCCTACCCTGCTATATGCGGGATACAGCGTGAAACTATGTATGTATGTATTAGTCGACAAGATGGCAACCCTAGCGAGGCAAAAGTTGGCGAGTCGAGTCGGACTCTTTAAACTAAAGTCTTAAAATACAAAGAAAGTTTACGTAGTTTTTATAAGTTTTCCGCTGAGAAATATGCAACTTTACAAAAGTTATGATGGAAACTAAATATTTTATGGAATGCTACTTAAAAATAAATCTAGCTTTCTCCATAAGATTCTTTTAAAAATGAGAAATTTTGCCATTAAGTAAGTACAGTGAAAGTAAAGACTTTAAGTGTTTTGAATATTAAAATAGTCCTTTTAACTTATTTTGTTCAGCTTAAATAATATTACATTGGCGCAAAGGCACAAGCGTGTGACTGTAAACGCGACAGGTTGTGGGTTTGATTCCCATACCAGGAAATGAAAATATTTACAATTTTCATTTTCTAGTTCTGGTAACAAGGCAAAGAACGGCGTCGAGTCCTTCCACTCAGCATACAATGCCTCAAATCAGCAGAAAGAGGGAACGGAAATGTTAAAAGAGAACGGAGTGTCTTAACACTAGGTTCTCAGGTTTCCTCTGCCTACCCTGCTATATGCGGGATACAGCGTGAAGCTATACAGAAATAGAGTGAGTATTGAAAGTGGTGAACAAAGTGTCTTGACTCTATGATATATCTTGCCTGCTTTCTGTTTTGCTTTCTGTTTTTTAATATATTTTTTTAATACAGGAAAGGTTCTCGAATGGCGACCACGAACTGGAAGAATCTCAGTGTGCAGGTTCGCTAACAGGTGGATCTGGTCAAGATCGTCGGAAACTGCTAGATGCGAAAATCCTTGGGAGAATGGGCCTATGTCCAGCAGTGGGCATCGTACGGCTGAAACGTCGGCTGATATACTCGTAGCTAAAACAAATTATTTTCTAAGATACGAATAACAATTTGTCTTAAAATAAATCTTTTTGTGTCAAAATAAAACTTTCTTATAATTCCTGCTTTAAAATAATTTTGCTATTCAATACAACGTAGTCGTTAAAAGTTGCGTCTAAGAAGTTTCATGTTATTCTCATATAAAAGTTGAAACTTATGTATTTTATACGAATGAGTTAAGTTTTTATCATCGCATCTGAACTTGTATTAGGAAACTAAAACTTGATTTTACTAGTATATGATATAACTTAGTGTTGAGACACTCTGCTTGCCGCTTATTTACGATCATTTTAGAGACATTAGGTGTTGGATAGTAAAACTAAACGAAGAAATTAAGATTATTTAAGGTTACTGCATTAGTTTTGAATTAGTAAATAGTAATTATACGCGCTTGTAGTTCTTCTGGTGTTACACGGTGTCGTGGGCGGCGGTGATCATTTACCATCACGTGACCCGAACGCTGGTTTACCTTATCCTTCCCGTACAAAGAAAAACCGATTTCAAAAAAAGAGGAGGTTTTGAAGTTTTAAAGTGTTAGTCACACGCTTAAGAAACGAAAAACATATTTAGAAAACGTATAAAACTTTTGAACGCAGCGGGACCCGAACCCGCGCCTCTTGGAAATCGTCCAAGCGCTCTGACCACTAAGCCATGCGTTCTACATTCAGCTGTGTCGAAATTCTTATACGTTTGTTACAACTTATTTTTTATTTTTAGCATCTCTGTAGAGAGATTTTTACAAATTTCTGCTACCCAAAGATCATTTCAAAAAACAATCACTTAGCAAGAGAGAATGCTATTTATTATTTTTTTTTATTAAAAAATGTTAAAAGAGGAGGTTCTCAATTCGTGTATTATATATATATTCGTGTATTTGATAACTCTTTTTTATATTATAACTGGTACTTCTAATGTGGTCCTATTTAAACTAATTTAATTAGGTCTAGCAGTAATGGAACTCACAACCATCGCTTATATAACCAGACATTGACAACTGCGCCACTACAGCGTCGTTGTATCTTAATTTTATTCGATATATTCATAGCTCATTTTCCCTAAACGACTTTTTTTACGAGATATGCCTGCTTTTACGTGAAAATGACAATTTTTTGCTCCTGTTTTACTTTGCCTGTTAAAAAAGAAAATATTCTAAGTTATGATATGATTACCATATTAATTGACTGGGTTTTTTATTGACAAATAAAGTCTTTTTAGAGTAGAACACCTTCATTGTTACTTTTTAACTCCCGCAAAATATCTCAAATAAATTGAGTAATGAGAGGAACGGAAATCCTAATAGAGCGGAGTGTCTTAAGACTAGGTTCTTTGGTTTCCTCTGCCTACCCTGATATATACAGCGTGAAGTTTAAAAAAAAAATAATAAAATATTTACAAAGTTGCATTATCACTGAACAAACTCTGTCACATAATAATAGAACTAAGATCCACTGTTCATACAAAATAGAACATACTGTATAACGATTATACCTACTCGTAATACACGTAATATTCTTTTGTTACCACATTTTATAGTAGCGTTGGTTTCGTAAACACTTAACGTAGACTCTAGATGTGAATAAAATATACTACGGAATGGATAAGCCTGTATACAGGCGTTTGATTTTCTGAAACTAGTGTTCCCAAGCGGTACTATGTAGGTTTTAAGAACGTAGCGAACAAAATGCTTTGTTATTTACTATATTGATATTTTATTTTAAAATACCATTTTTCGTTATTTTTCACCATACAATTTATCGAATTCGGACAGAAAGTGGTGAACGAAGTGTTTTGACAATAAGTACCCTCATTTTTTAACGTGAGGAAGTCCGCTACGGATACGCGTCTGATCCGTTCCGATCCGGACTCCTGACCGGCTGTAAAGAGGCCATCTGTATACCCACTAAAACCTCACAGTGCTTCTTCTCTACCGCCACTGGTTAAAGCCCACGGGAAAATCTTGAGTCCGTGAGACCTCGGCGTAGGGGCAATATCGTAACCAATGAGGTTAATCCGAAGTGCGATTATAGCTAGTTTTAAAAATTTTGCCCTGTGACTACCCTTTTGTGCGGAAAGAGGTTGCAAAAAGAAAATAAAATACAACTGAAAGAGTATTAGCTTTTTGAAAACATTCTTATAAATATTCAATCAAATGCTAATCGAACTTACAACAATCGCACTTAGCCAGGCTCGTATCTACGCATCATGTTGGTAGAGAGTGTTTCCGCTGGGTTTTTGGGGATAGTATTTTTTTCCGGTGAGTTACGAATATTTTGTCGCAAATTTTCGTGCTTGCTCTACTGCTTAGCATGGGTGGTCTACGTTAAATGTATTTTCGAGTGACCCAAAATAGAAAAAGAAGGTTTGTATCAACCGCGCTACTACGCAAATTTTATATTCAATACAGATTATAATAAAATATTATTTCAACCTTTACCGTAATTAAACAACGCATAATGTTGATGAGAATTTCCTATTATTTCTAACATTATAATGTTTTCCATTTAAAACGTTATTGGTAAGGTTATTTTAACTGGGCGTGTGTTATGTATACAGGATGTATATTTTAGCGTAGCGCTCTAAACAAACAAACAAACTCCTAAATAATGGATGGGAAATGGACTGTTGATATTGTTGATTACCAAATTAAAAGAGTAAAGATTATTTTAATTAATCTTTTTTAATATAAAAAAGAAAAATATTTTTTTATGTTTCGTTATTTTTTTTTATTTTCACGCTTTATTCGGTGTAGCAGGCTCAGAGAGAAACTAGTGTCATGACTCTCACGATTTGTTACAATTTTGGCCCGAATTCTAGATATTGCGTTTCGAGTGGGTAAAATCTACGTAGTATTTTGTCTTACTTGAGCGAAGAAAGTAATTTAAATATAATCATTCTGCCGAGTGTAAATCAAACCTTTAACTCACGTTTACGGTCAGGCGCTGTTTCGCTGCGTCACGATGGTCTAATTAATTTTTTGCTTTTATTTTGTTTATATTCATGTTCAAATATTACAAGACTTCAAATAATTAGGATTTTTTGACATAAAAGCTTTTAATTATGTCACAATTTCGCCCTGTTCATTATTTAAATATATTTTAAACTTTAAACCGATTATTGATTCTTTTATGGGGACACATTTAAAATACACTTAAAGGATTCATTGAATGAACACCTTCATACAAATATCAATATTATAAAATTATCTTTTATTATTAACTTGAAGAAATACGTATTTACAAAGATAGCTATCAACTCAAGTAAAAATATATTACACCATTACACATAAATTACCTATCAGAACTGAAATTCAGCTGAGCAAAGCATTTTATAAAGAAAATCTTGCAAATTGGAGAAAAAAATTGGACGATAACTTTCTCATTTATCTTTCACTATCTCGGAGCAGCCTGTATTTTTAATCCACAGTGAATAGCACTTTAGCATATAATTGGGTAGTTCTAAGAATATTCTTCAATTAGGTATCCATGAAAATAGGTAATATTGAAAGAAAACACAATAGGCGAGATGATCCCGACTCCTTGAGCAAGTCCTCTTCACACTTACGAGTTTCAATCCCTGTATATCGCTATTGTGGAGCGAGACCGGCTTTATTTGCAGGTTTTAGATATAAATTATATTTCCTAGATATTATATTCAAAGGGAAGTTGAACGAATACACATATTTACGTATTTATGTATTTTTGTAAGTGATTTTAGTGTTCCTCTTCATAAATGTTTCTTTTGTTAGCATGTTGAGTAATTTTATTTATTTTCATGATTTTCGTTCTCTTTTAACATGTCCGTTCCCGACTTACCACCGAATTGAGGCAAGTGAGTTTTTATATAAATAATTCTAAATGTGAGAAGTGTGCCACAATGATTTTTTTAAAACATATATTTCTTTTCGCTTCACGCTATATCCCGGACATAGCAGGGTAGGCAGAGAAAACTAGAGAACCTAGTGTTAAGATACTTCGCTTTCTTTTAATATTTCTGTTTGCCATTTTCCGCCGAATTGAGGCATTGCGCGCTGAATTGCGGAACTCAACGCCATCGTTTCCCTTATTACCAGAACGAGGAAAACAAAATAGTAAATATTATTTAATATTTTCATTTCCTGGAGAGGGAATCGAATCCACAACCTGTCGCGTTTACAGTCGCACGTTTGTGCCTCTACGCCATGAGAGGCCTCAAAAATATAAATAGTAAATTGGTATATGATATAGATAATAATCTGATAAATGAGCAGAGATCATATACAACGAGTACATGTCGAGAAGCTTACAGAGTAATATTGAAAGTGCACTCTTTTATACAGCGTGTTAATAAATACTTATTTTACAGTTCAAATGGAAATAATATTGATACATTTATTATTGTGAAATGTATGTTTTATTTTTTTATATTATGATAAAGATTTTTCTTTTTAATAGTTGAAACTTATGTTAAGTAATTTTGAAATTATTTTAACTGTTTTCTTGATTTTTTTATATATAGTATTTTCGTTTCCTTGCTCTGGTAACAAGGCAAAGTGCGGCGTTGAGTACCGCCATTTAGCACGTAATAACGAACGAAAATCCTAAGAGAATGGACTGTCTTAACAGTGTATTCGGTCTTAACACTAGGTTCTCTGGTTCCCTGTGTCTACACGGCGTATGTGCGCGGGATACAGCGTGAAGCTAAAAAAAAAGAGTTTGAAGTATTTTAAGGTATATGAAAAATAACCTAGCAAAAGTAGGATCACTTGACTACTATAAAAGCCTTTTCTTCAGCTTTACTCTCTATTCTAAGTATATAAGTGCTGTGTAACAAACATGTGCTTCTTTATCCATTTTCCATATGGAGTGGCGGAACATAGCGCCTAGCGATATAGCGGAGAAATAAAAATAATTTAACTATAATCGTTCCCAAACGGAATCGAACCCACAAGAAATCGCGCTTACAGTCGGATTGTTCCACTGCGTCATTGGCTTAAAATTAATAAACCACTTTGGCATATACGTCGTTATCATAATATTTGAGCTTTTTCCAGCTTTTTGTATTACTTATTTATTTATTCAACAACAAAAGTGAGTTAGAAGGGCCGTCTCAATGGTCGAACCAATTGTCCCTAAATGATAAACAATATTTTATTTTCTAAACACGTTTTACGCTTTTTCGTAAATATCATGGTTATTACAAAGACCTTAGTGTCAAGACACTCAGACTCTTTCCCATTGCGCTACTGGCGTCGAATTAATAATATCGTACATACATACATAGCTTCACGCTGTATCCCGCATATAACAGGGTAGGCAGAAGGAACGTCACTCCGTTCCTCACTTTCCGCCAAATTGGGGCATTGCGTGCTGAGTGACGGAACTCAACGACGCGCTTTCCCTTGTTAAAAAAACCCAGGAAATGAAAAAATCCATTTCCTGGAGTGGGAATCGAACCCACAACCTGTCGCGTTTACAGTCGCACGCTTCTGCCTCTGCGGCACGATAGGCGTTAAAAAAATTATTTTGGCGGCAGGAAAATTATTTAGCGTATAAATTTAGAAGTGATCATACCGTCGAACGGGAATCGAATCCACTTCCAATCAGATGCTATTCCATTATGCCACTGACGTTAATTTAATAATATTTGAGCTTTTTCCAGTTTTCTGTAGTATTTATTTATACAATAATAAAAGTGAGTCAGAAGGGCTGTCTCAATGGTCGACCCAATTGCCCCTAAATGATAAACGATCTCGACTATCTATTTATATACGAGAGTGATATTTAAATCTTAAACCAAGCAAAAATATAATAAACACTTACTTATCGTTATATATGATTTAATTTAACAATATTTATAAATTCTACTCTATGTACTATTCTAATGTATAGCCTATATTAGTGTTAAGTTTCATCGGGATAGGTTCAGTAGTTTTTATGTGAAAAAGTAACAAACATCCATATATTCTCACATTTTTTATATTAATAGGATTGCTTATAAGCTTTTAAACATAAAGTATCTTTAAAGCAAAGTAAGTAATCAAAATTAAATACTCTATAAAGAATACCATTTTTATTTCTTTTGACAGTAATTGAAAAGTGGAGTTATACATCATGCTCTGAAATGTATGCATTTTTCATTTATCAAATTATACAATTGTAACGGAGAGCACTCTGTACGGAAATATAACATACAAGTAATAAAAAAATATAATATATAGATCAGAGGTGAGATGTGAAAATTTTCAAAAGGTAAGCCAGTACATATTTAAGGAAGCCGGCATATATTTAGGGAAGCCGGTATAAGATGTTAAGTTATTTAGCAATTTCACTATCAAATTTTGCTGACGACCTTTTTTTTTAATTCTCACACCATTCTTGAGCTTGTTTTTTGCAACTCAACTACAATTTAAGCTCCACATTTTCCTAGTTACAAATTCGCTCCCAAATTTTTTGTCAAAATTTATTGTTATTTCTTAACCGTAAGCCTGTAGGAACCGTGTTATATGGACGCCTCGCCACTGATACAATATAAAAGAAAGAAATATAGTGTACATGAGACAATAATCATAATATTTGTCAATTCATTTGAAATCTATAACAATATATATAAATATATATATATATATATATATATATATAAATAAATAACGTGACCCCCTACCCTATATTTTAAATTATTTATTCTAACAATAACAAGGGTGTGGTCCTTCCAGGAGGAGACGGAAACCTTCACAGATAGGACATACTTTGATGTTCCGCATTTTATCATTCACTCGAGTTAAGACTATAATTAATCAAAAGCTCTTTGATCGCACAATTTAATTGTAAGCCGCAGCGACGCTAACGATAAAATGGCCTATCATTTTGCTCTTGTTTGTTTTTACCGACTATAAAAAAAGGAAGTGAGAAATTTGACCGTGTTTTTTTATGTATATTACCGTAGTTTTTACATACATACATAGTTTCACTCTGTTGCCTCTGCCTTCCCTGCTATGTACGGGACATAGCAGGGTAGGCAGAGGCAACCTAGTGTTAAGACACTCCGTTTCCCACTTTCAGCCGAATTGAGGCTTTGCGTGCTGACTGGCGGAACTCAACGCCGCGCTTTGCCTTGTTACCAAACCCAGGAAATGAAAAATTCCATTTCCTGGAGTGGGTATCGAACCCACAACCTGTCGCGTTTACAGTGGCACGCTTGTGCCTCTGCGCCACGACAGGCGTCATTAATATTTTTCTTCGTAAATGTTCTTTAATCGAATCATTGTAAAACATAATATAAAATGCATTTGTAAGCTTGCATCATAGTTTCACTGAAATAACGATCTCTCAAGAGTTGTTAGTTCAAGCTATTACATACGCCCTCATATGTACCACAACGGGGTTCACTCGAAACCCTTTAAAGGGCAAAGTTGAATTTATAAGCTAAGTTTATTTGCTACATGCGGTTAAAATGAAACTTACAATGCTATTTTCTGAGTTTAAATATATATATTTTAGTTGAAAATATATTTTCGTTTTGTATTTATTTATAAGAGTTTTGAATGATAGAGAAAACAGTGTTTCAATACTATGTTTTTTCTGCCTATATTATTATACATATTACAGGTTACTTACAAATATAACTCATGGTGCAGTGGAATAGCGTTCGATTGTAGACATTAATAGTAATGGGTTCGATTTCCAATTCAGGGAAATTAGTATATTTAATTATTTTTATGTTCCCTGTCCTGGTAAAGAAGTACGGTATGCAGTTGTAAAAGATAACAGCGGAGAACGGAAGCATTATTTAAACCTAGTATAGGTTCTGTAACTTTGCTATGCGGTAAAAAAGATAAAAATTGACTACTTCAACATACATACATACATAGCTTCACGTTGTATCCTGCATATAGCAGGGTAGGCAGAGGGAACCTAGTGTTAAGACACTCCGTTCACTAGTTTCCGCCGAATTGAGGCATTGCGTCCTGAGTGGCGGAACTCAACGCTGCGCCTGTCTTGTTACGAAACCCAAAACAAAACAAAGGAATTATTTTCAATTTCTTCGCTTTATTAAGACGAAAAACCCGGACGTAGAACGGAATACCTTAACCCTAGGTTCTCTCTGACTACCTTATTATACTGAAAACGGTAAAGTTTAAACATATATTTAACTAATTTTCATGCGAATAAGTTCTTCCACCGGTAATTTTGCAAATAACAAAATGCACCGGAAGTCAAAACTTTACTTAGCTTAATACTCGACATGAGTTTTTTACCAAAAGGACTCCAACCTTGTTATTCCTTGATAACTTGAACTTTTAATGAAGTCCTTTCGAGCCTTGTTACGAGAGCAATTTCCGGTTGCCGTTTATGAAATTAATGGGAATGAAAAGCTCGTATAATTATAAACATAAACTTTTATATGTATTGCAGCTTTCCTCCCTGCTGTGTTTATGACCCCATGTTCTTAATTGACCGTCAAGTCATAATAAGTAATGAAAAATTTAACAAAAAAGAAAACCGACTTTAAGCAAAATGTA